>PVLD010006939.1:23975-95971 GCA_004027595.1 Dinomys branickii | reverse complement strand
TACATATTGATATCTTCGAAGTGTGTGTTCAGGCTAACACATACAGATATACACTATTAATGTAATATCCTGTCATCGATTATTGCTTAGCATTAAGTGATATAATACAATAGTAGAACCATGTTAGCCCTCCTGCACATATGTATATTCATATATATTCCTATATACATACATACATTTTTGTCTTTTTCTTTTCTCCAGAGCTGAAAAAGAAGCGTAGAAATAGCCCATTCACGCCCTACTGTGAGAGAGGAAACCAAGGCCCACGACAGGCTGATTACTGGGAACTAAACTCCCTAGCTCCTAGCACTCCAGGTCCAGTGCTTGATCAGCTGCCGTCCCAGTGGCTCTTGCCAGTCCTGTTCCTGAGCGCTCCAGAGCATGGCCCCCGCAGGCCTTTCGGAAAGGAGGACAGGATGCTCTGCAGTTAGAGTTGGTCATTAGACTTTTGGAACATCATCTTGCACATGTGAATATTCTTAGAGGTCACAGGGGAAGAATGTTTGTATAAGAGAACCTGTGTCAAGATCCTTTTCTCGGAGGGCTGCTGTGGGATCCAGGATACCTGTCACTGCCCTTGTCCCTCTTTCTGGGGCAGATGACCCCAGGTTGTGTCACATCCCAGAGAGATGCTTCAGATGCCTTAGGGGTTCTAAACCCACCTCAAGGGTAAATGCCACCTTTAGTTTCCTCCCCTACCTCCTCTCTTTCTCCTGCTCTTCCACACACCTTTATGTTGGCTTATGGATGTCTTAAAGCATGGCCCATCCCCCAGGATATTTGAATTTTATTAGGAGAGCTTTGAAAGGATTTTAGCCAAAAGATGAGAAAGAAGGAAAGAAAGAGAGGAAGGGAGAGAGGGAGGAAAAGGAAGGAAGGAGGAAAAGATTGGGCATGTAAGAGGGAGGGAATATCCTGGGTTCTGTCTTCACTCCCCCTCCAGTTTTCCCATGAGAAATGAATCCACGAAGGACAGTGGTGGTCTGCACTGCACGTTGCATTCCTTCGTGGGCTCTGACTTGATCTAACACAGTGTCACTAAAAAGGTTACAGGTTACACCACAGTGTGAAGCTTGCAACTGAGAGATGCTGAGTGATCAGGGCCCAGAGTAAGTGGGAGGCAGGACCAGAGCTCAGGTCCAGGGCTCTGAGCATCTCCTCAGTGCGTCCTGGGAGGCCTGAGGACAGCTGTCCCCTGGGCCTGGCATGATTCCAGACATGGGGGCCTCAGTTCCTGATTTAGAAGTGAAGAAGCCCCCATCCCAGGGAGCCCTGATGGCAGGCCCGGTCCCCCTGACAGGTATTGATTACCGAGTGAAGACGGTGCATGTGGACGGCTCTCAGGTGGCCCTGCAGCTGTGGGACACGGCTGGACAGGAGAGGTGAGGAGCTGTCCCTGAGGTCTGGGCTGAAAAACAGGGCTGCATAGGCCTGACAGTGGCCTCCCTGGGCAGGTACCGCTGCATCACCCAGCAGTTCTTCCGAAAGGTTGATGGTGTCATCATTGTGTACGACCTCACGGCCAAGGAGTCATTCCTGTCAGTCCGGCAGTGGCTCAGCAGTATAGAGGTGAGCTGGCCCCTTCCAGTGGCTGCGTGCCCTCTGTCTTGCCCCTCTCCCTCTGGCTCTGTCCTTCCCAGAACCAAACAGAGGTAGGTGTTTGTTCACCTGTGCGTGTGGGAGCCTGGTTCCAGGTTAGGGACTAGGCTTCAAGAGCTGGTACAGACCCTGCCCTCACACAGAAACGCAGACCTCACCTGTGCTGTGGTTTGAAGGCCTTGGCTGAGACTCATGTTGAAATATGACTCTTACTGTGAGGTGTAAAGAGGGCAGAACTTAATCTGACTACAGTATGTGGGAGGTGCAGAAAGGAGGCTGTGAGGGCTGTGCTATACCAGGGGGCTGTGGCTGTACAAGAGGACAGGCCTGAGCCGAAGTTTCTTTCTCGCTGTGTGATGCCTTGTGCAACCTTGGGACTCTGCAGAGTCCTTACCACAGTGAAGAGAACTTCGCCAGATAGAGTTATCTAAGCTTGAACTCCCCAACCTCAGAGCAGTGTGCCAGATGAACCTTTATAAACTAGTCACACTGCCTTTGTTCAGTTATGGCAACAGGAAGTGGACTAATCCCATAATTGTGTCATTGTGATTACTGTGAGTGAGGTGAGGGTAGACTAGAGTATAGGCGCAGAGCAGGGTGCCCACCAGGTTCCCCTGAGAAGAGAGCAGTATTCAAATTGAGTCACAATTGAACTCTTCCTCATTCTCACTACTGCTTGCTCAGCTCCTCATCTTACAGGTGCCAGTGCTCCCAGCTGTGCCCTGCCCAGTAGCTTCTCTGTGCAGTGTTTGAGTCCTGTATCACAGCCCTCGCACCCCCTCCAGGGGAGGTTATTCTATAAAGATGAGCGTCTGGGTTCCTCCCAAATCCAAAGGCCTACACACGGCACTGAGCAGCTGCATTCTTCAAGTCTAGGACTAACTGTGAGGCTCTGCCTGCTTGGTTCATGCTTGCAATGTGTTGCTTTGTGAGGGCAAACTACCTCTTGTCCAAACATATTGTTCCTCTACTACCCTGCTGCAGGCTTTCCAGGGTCAAAGGCAGTGTAGACAAGACATGTATTGCCTCTACAAAGCAGTCAGGAAGGATTTCCCATTGTCTTCCACCAGCAGGATCCATCATTCATTCAGTATTTGTTCAGAACATTGCCAGGGCCTGCTCTAGGGTCTGGGAATTATACAGCAGACAAGTACAGTTATACAAAGGAGACATACTTCTCCCGTAAGGGTTATCTTCTACCTTTGCTGGGGACCTGTCACCTGCTTATGGCTCTGTTGTAACTCATATGCTTACCCACCTTTGTCCCTCTCTAGGCCCTGCACCTGGGAACTGAAGCCACTTGTTTGTCACTGTAACCCAGCTGCTTGGCAGGGCCCTGTCTACTGCCACTCAGCTGATCCAGATGAGTGAGTGGACGCTTGCTAGAGTTGCTAACCTCTTCATCCCTTTGGCCTTGAGACCTGATTCTTCCCACCAAAATCTGTTTTGTGTCCGTTTGGCTGGGCCACTCTCTGCTATTAATCTGTGTCCTTATTTCCGGAAAAATAAGGGACAGAATGGAAGCCAGATTTAAGGGTTACTCAGAAATTTACTTAATGCAAATTATTTCTCAAATTACTGTACATAAAACCCTTACAAATGCAAAACTGTTTTGAAATAGAGTGGATTATCTTTGTACCTGATTATTTAGAGTAGCAAATGGTATGGATACATATGACAATTCCAGTTTACAATGTGGAATTTATTTTTTTATTTTATTTATTTTTTATTTTAAAGACAAAAGAATGGAGACATATGAACCAGAATAAGCCATAAACAATATTGAAAATACAAAATTATACAGAACATAGTAGGGAATTACCACTGGATGCTGTATTACATAATGATACCTTCACATTGGTTAACACAAAAACATTAAAGGAAATACCAAATTATAGAGAAGATAGTAGGGAATCAGCACCGGATGCTGCATAACATAAAGTCATCTTCACTTCTGTTAATACAAAAACGATTGAGAAAATACAAATTATAGAGAACATAGAAGGGAATTAGCTCTGGATGCTGTCCTACATAATGTTACCTTCACATTTGTTACTCAGTTACACAGATGATGGCCCATTTGATCATTCAGTTTTCTCCTCCCTCATCTCCATTGCCCTACCACTCAATCAATCATCTTCCCTGTGATAATAACTGAACTCCTGGGTTTATCTATATCCTTGGGCTCTCGCCTTGGGAAGAGATATAACTGCCTCAGACTATACTATAGCATACATGGGTGTATACAAACTGCCATGGTCGGAGGTGGAAAAGCACCTATGCTCACAGCGGACCGCCCGGCTCTGCCCTGTCACTGTGCTATGGGTGGGGGGGGTCCAGTCCGTGGGGTGCCCTCAGTGAGGCCCACAGTGGAGCAGCTGCAGGGCCCTCAGCAGAGCAGCCACAGGGCCCACAGTGGAGCAGCCACAGGGCCCTCAGCAGAGCAGCCACAGGGCCCTCAGCGGAGCAGCCACAGGGCCCTCAGTGGAGCAGCCGTGGGGCCCTCAGCAGAGCATCCACGGGGCCCACAGCGGAGTGGCTGTGGGGCATGCGCCTCCCATCAGGGTGCCCTCAGTGACCCATTCGGTTCTGTCCCATTGCCTTGATGCTGGAGGCCCTTTCTTCTCTTCCTCCCTCCTCCTGATCTCCAGTATTACCGTTCCTTACCCCTTGCAGCTGGGCATTCGACAAACTTACGATGCTTGGTATAAGGGCTTGAAATCTCCCCAGCCCATTCTTACTGTGTTAGTTCAGGGTATGAACTGAGTTTAAAGATTAGTTCTAGAATAGAGTTGGAGGATTTTCTCGGGTCTGTTGTATAGAGTATGTTGTTGTTTTTTAGACTCCTGGTCTGCTGTTTCTCATCTAATTTGTTGCTATGGGTTCATGCAAGGTTCATATGTGCAAGCTGTAAGGAGACCCTCTTGGTGCTCACATTAATAGTTTGGGGTGAGTCCTGAAGACCGTGGATTCGTCCCATTGTTGCCAGGAACAGGCAGTGCTTGCTCAAGCCACTGAGACTCAAGGTGCTCCCAGAGAGAGTTCAGGGTGGGAGCTGAGTTTCGGCAACCCAGCTTGTGCTTCCTGCCTGATATTGCAGTGAGAAGGGCATGGAGCCACACGATCCACCTCCATCTGCATCTCCCTCCCATTGTGGTGCTGGAGCCCCCGTCTGCTCCTCGGCCGGATCCCTGGGAGCTGCCGTGGCTCACCGCTGAGGTTCCCCGCTGCTCTCCGCCGGTAGCCGCTCACTTAGCAGAGAGGCAGGGGGCCACTGCCTCGAGGCAGGTGCAGAGCTGGGTGTGGCGGGCTGTGTACTAGTTGCATTGATTCTCTCTAGGCACTGATTAGGAAGGTTGCTGCAGGGTGGGGACTCTGCCCCAGTGGCTGTCGCAACCTCTCATTCTCACACTGGGTTCGACAACTGCTCCTGACCGCCATTGCCTCCTTTCCTGGCTGCACCCTCCTCTCTCCTGCCCTGGACCAGCTCTCGGAACTCTGCTCTCCCCTGGCCGAGTCATGAGGTTTCCTTGAGCATGGGCCTCTGAAGCTGAAGCTGCGAATGCCGAACAAGGGTGCGGGCCATGGGTGTGCTTGGAGTGGTGACTTCTTCCTTCTCCTCTCCCTCCGACTGCGCCATGGTGGATCTCCGATCCTTTCCTCCAGCAGAGGTTTTACTTAGTCTTTCCGAGGGTTTCAATTCCCATTTCAGATCCTTCCTGAGTTCAGGATACCCATCTCTTTCCTTTCTGTCCTTCACAAGTTGCTATATTCCTATAATCCTTTGAGTGGCATTCCTCTGGGAGGTTCTCTTTCTGCTGTCTACCTGGTCACCATCTTGAAGTCCTCTCGTAAAATTTATTTAGTTATTCGTTACTTTCTAATGAATTGACCATTACATTTCTAAAGTTCTGAAATGGCCAACAGACGATAGAAAGATACCACTTTTGGCTCCTGCTTGAAACCAACAGCTACAGAAAACTGCTGGCCTTGATTCAGGACCACTACAGTGTGGAATTTATGATGTGATTTTCTTTCCCTTCCCTTTTCTGTCATTCCCTCCTCCTCCTCCTCCTCCAAGTCTTCCTTTCCTTCCTTCTTGTTGGCAGAACTAGGAGGAGCATTAGGGATCCTTTAGCCTGTAGTTTTTACACTGGAGCCTTGGAAGCTGATACATCTTCGCTGAGAGCAGGGCAGGGCAGGGCAGGGAATGTCTAGTGACCTCAGCTATGGGTCTCCAACACTTTTTCTCATCAGACCTGCTTGGCTTCTTTCAGTTGTGCATAGTGAGGGTACAGGTACAGTTTTACTAGGTAAAAGGATTTCCCTGTGAAAGTCCCGATTTAGTATAATCTAGCACACTGGTTTAATCTAAAATTAAATCTTAATCAGGGTCATAACTTCTCCAAGGCCACTCATTCTTTTCCCAGCCACTGATATTGAATTATCTGCCAATCTAAATTATGATATATATTGGAACTGGGTGGAGGCAGTCCAGAAGTAACGGAGGTAGATGGAAACAAAATTGCAGGACTATTATTAGAGGTATAGTTTTTCTGTCCCCTGTTTTCACAGAGGACCTGGGATTAAGAGAGTAGGAGTATCCAGTCAGACTTGGTAGAGGTGAAGAAATCTCAGAAGGTATCATCGCAGCTTGGAGTATAAGTCTAGTCACTACAGAGAACTGTTACTGAGCACTGGATGTCTGCCTGTTCTTTCATGGAATGAGACTGAAAGAACCATCAGGATGTGCCTGGCATGATGCCTAGGGAAGGCTCAGAGCACCCAGAGGATTCATACATGGCTAACTCAGAACAACCTATGTGGATTAGTCAGTTTTTCATTACTGGCACCAAGTACCTGACATACACTCTCAGAACCCTGGTCTTGGACCAATGAGCGCCTGCTCGGAGGTACAGTGACAGAATAAAACACAGACAAAATATATACATTATAGTTACAAAGGGTAGCAGAATGTTCAAAGTCCAATGATGGGCTAGGACCACGTGGCGTGGTGTCTTTGGCTTTTATTAAGTGTACAGCTGGTAAGCTGCAGGAAGTGGTGGGGGTAAATTGCTGATGCGGTTAAGGTTCAAGAGTTGAGGAACAATGCATTTTTAGAAAAGCACGCAGAAATAGATTAGAGTTAACTAGTACCCTGATTGTCTGCTGACTACAGTTATTGAGCTAGACAGTTTGCATGAGTCAAAGTCCTCAGCTGTCATGTTGTCTTGCTTTTAGTCGTTAGAACTTCACAGACTGTTTACTAGCCTCAGCTCTAGCTGTTGGCTTAAAGATTAATCAATCTAATGGGAGGGGTTCCTTGCCATAAGCCATGTAGTCCTATGACAGACTCAATTTATTTATTGATATTATTGCCCGCTCTGTACAAGGTCATGCTGGTCCTCAGCATTACACAACTGAAAGGCTCACGGTTCTAGAGGCTTCAGTCCATGGGAAGCTGGCTCCAAGGCAGAACAGCATGGGGGAAGGGTATGGCAGAGGAAAGCTGCTCAAACCATGGCAGCCAGGAAGCAGAGAAAGCAAGAGGATCCAGAGTGAAGAAGGGGCTAGAAACAGGATATACCCTTCAAAGGTACATCCCTAGTGACCTACTTCCTCCTAATGGCCCATTTGGCTATGAACTCATCAGATTAATCTGTTGATGTGGTGAGTACCTCCATGATTTTATCACATCTCTAAGCCCCACCTCTAAACATTGCTGCCTTAGGGATCAACTGGGGACTTCAAGGGCCACTTTATATTTCAACTAAAACACTAGGTGTGGATAATTTATAGTTTGAGGTTTTCTTTTTTTAAAAAGTAATTTAGTAGAAAATATAACTCTCAAATAATGATTCTAACCCTGGGTAAATGTGAGAGGCACCTGAATAAGACTCACACCAAGACCTTCTCTCCCAGTTAGATAGATTCAGGGCCTAGGAAAAAAAATTAAAGTTCTTCAGCCTTCATACTTAAAATCAAGTCTCGGCCACCATGGTTCCCAGCCCAAACAAGGACTCAAACCCCCATGTACCTGGGAGTCTTCTGGGGCTTGGTCTAAATTTGGACTGATTCAACAGATCTGGGTGGGGCAGGGGGTACGGCAAGGTCTTGCATTTCTTACTGATTCTCAGGCGAAGCTTGTGCCACTCATCCAAGGGCCATCCCGTGCATAGGAAGGCGCTGAGTCGTTTTCAAAGATATCCATGACCCCTCACCAGGAATCTGCTGAGCGTGGCCCAGAAGCCCAGCACTCACCAGGCAGTCTGGGGGATCCGGATGACAGACTGGGAAATGCATTCAGCTCAGTGGCACAGGGTTTCCAGGGCAAGTGTGGGAGGCTATGTCAGGTGGTGATGTGTGTGTTGAGGTGTGGAACAGAGGCATCAGGAATGCAATTATTCTCCTGATTCTTGAAAAGCTGAGTCATTCTACCTTGGCAACCAGCAATCAGAGGTGTCAGGTGATAGATTAAAACTTGACATCTAATTTGATCTTAGGGGAACTGAAAATAATAAGCACTTTATATTTGTGGAGCACCTTATTTTTCCAAAGAGCTCCAAGAACTTTGCCAACTCCCTCGCCTGGGAAGGAGGGTGGAAGGGAAGCTTTAATAACAGTCTTCGTAGTTCTGAAGCCTTATTATTAATTGAATGGTGGCCAGCTGTTCTCAGTGCCCCTTTCTTCCTCAACCTGAAAAGCAGCACAAGAAAAAAGGGCTGAAACTGCCATACACGGGAAAGATCTTGGATCAGGTTGTGTGGGGTGGGAACAGATGCTGAGGGTGGCAGTGGCATCCCTTGAAAGGAAGTTCGTGCCGTACCAACTCAGCCATTTCCTGGCCATTCAACTTTGGCTAATCATACTAGGAGTGAGTAGAGCAAGCACTCGGAAAGGATCCTTCTGGCACTGGACTCTCAAGGGGCCCTGATGGAGCAGAAGTGTGAATGATAGTACCCTCGGAGATCCTTCCAGCTCAAAAGGAACCGTGAGAACACCTTCAGTGTTAGGTGTTTGTTGTTTGTTACTGTGACAAAATATATGAGGAAAACTACTTATGAAGGAAAGTTTACTTCACTCACAGTACCAGTGAATCAAGAGCACAGGAACCTGCATGGCCTGGCTCTGGTGAGAGTCTCTTTGCGTCACAGCATGGTAGATCCCACCATGGAAGAAGTGTTTGTGAGGAAGAGATTGAAGTACAAACTCAATGCCACCGAGATGCGGAGCGGCTGGCTTACTCTCCCAAGAAATAAGCAAGGTCTCATGAGAATCACCTTTTGCCTTTCCAAAGGAAGCACTTCAATAACCTAAGGCTCTCCCTTGGCCTCACTTTGTGGAGGTCACATCTCCAACATCAGCATATTGAGAACCAGACTTACACTTGGGGACAAACTCATTCAAACCATCACACTTTCCCTGCCTGGTAGGATGGGAGGGTTCTACCCTCAGGACTGGTCTACCCAACCCTACCCAGTCCACATTCCACATCAGCTTCACCTGCAGGCCTTCTGCAGAAGAAGCCCAAGCTGCTCCCAGGCACATCTGTGCTGATTCTCTGTGCTAGGGATAGGAAGTAAGAGCAGTCAGGCATCCCTGCCAACTGCACTGCCACACACCCCCTTCTCCTGTCTACTGGTTGGAGCTGGTCCAGCTATTCTACTTTAGAGAATAAACTGGCTGGGCTGTGAGAACCCCACACTAACACCATGAGACAAACTAGATATCTGAAGATTCTAGGCCCTGTGTCAGGTAGAGATAATAGAACTGAGTTCAAGCCTGTGTAGACTCATATTTCCCCTGTATCCCGATTATTGGACCCTGATGACTGCATTCTTGGATATAGAAGTTCTTATTTTCACCTTCTATGTCATTCTGGTAGCACTATACCACTAGACCTATAAGCTGAGGGAGCAGAATATAGCTGGGATGTTTAAGCCAGAAACACCAGTGTCTGTGATAGACCCATGTCTCTGAGCTAGAAGAAAAACTGGAGATTAATTTTATGTGAACCCTTTTCTCTAGGTGAGAAAACTGAAATCCGCAGAGAGGAAGTGACCTGTGCCTACCCCTAGTCAGTGGCCTGGCCAGACCAGAATCCAGGGCTCTGCCACTGCCCTGTGCTTCTGTCCTGCCATGTGGTCTAAGGCTGAAATCTCCTGCTGAGAGGCAGGTGTTCATCTTTTCAGTCCTTCTTGCTCTAGTCTCAATGCCGAGCCGCTCAAGGGGCTCTGGCCCACTTTGCACCCCTGCCTGTGCTGCGAGCTAAATCTCATTCTGTGATCTTTGTCCTTGGTGACAATGTACAGCATAGAGCAAAAAATAGCATTTTGATTTTTTTCCCACATTCCAAGTTGAGCTTGAAGTGCTAACAGTTTGAAATGCATTGCACAAATAAATCTTGTTTTGACTCATAGTCCAGGGGGTGGATAAATATGGAGACCCCCAAGATATAATTTTGCAGTCATTTTTTTCTTAGCATAACGACATGCTTTAATGTGCTGAGAAATTTTTTGTTCTGGCTCCAGAGAAATAGCAGCACTATCTCAGCTAAGTTGTTTTTCATGCCTCTCAGCAAATAGACATGAAAGTGCGTGTGTGTGTGCGCACGCGCGTGCACACACACACACACACACGCACACACACACACACACACACACACACACACACACCCTACAACTCACCCAGCCCAACAGCAGCACATCCTGAGCTGAATGCCAATCCCGAGCTCCAAGCTGACAGCTCTAGTTATTTAAAGTCAGAGATGGGTAATCTTTAGAATTTCAACAAATCTGTCTTCCAACAAGCTCAAGTTCAGAAAAAGGCAACTAAAGTGATTGAAGGTGTAGAAAGGATTGTCTGAGAAAAGGTCATGGAAGAGAAAACAGCTCTAGAAGCCAATTTTACAGATCAGAAATTAGAGGTTTGGAGAAGAGCAGTCAGATGAGTCACATGAACAGATGGTCACAGAGACAAGACACACCCCAAGTCTCCTAGGAAGAGGTCATGTGTCATTCTGGTCTGTCACACTTCTGGGATTTTTACCAACATCTATAACAGTATTAAAAGCAGAGGTTGAGTGAATCTCAGGCTTTTGTAGCAAAGCCCCAGAAGCTTGAAAGAACTATGCTTTGTATTGTGCTTGGGGTGTGGCTTAGTGGTAGAGTACTTGCCTCACATCCAAGAGATCATGGATTCCATTTCCAGCACTGGAAAACAAAAGGGGAAATATGTCTGACCTAGTGGGTAATTAGGAACCTTCTTGTGAGTAGCAGCAGACCATAAACCTGGTTATGGATAGGAAATGTATAGCATTTAGGCAGACAGTTCAAGTCTTTTAGGGTTGGAGGAGACCACGGGGACCCTTATGACCACCCAGCCCATCCCTCTGCCCCTGTGTCAGAGGCTGACCTTGGGCCAGAGTGTCAAGGACTGACTTCCTGTGATAGTTAGCACATCCTCTGGTCTTATGTGTGTTCGCTTTCATTGCTGCCATTCTTCTGGAAGTAGGCTTCATTCTCCTTTACCCATAGCAGACCAGGCCCACACAGGGGAAGCAAATTTCCCAGAGTGGTTGTGTAAGAGAAGAAAAACAGAAACCGTAACTCAAGCTGGGTGCTTTGCTTTCTCCTGCTCTATTTTATTTTTATATCTAGGAATTGCTTTTTAAAAGGAAGAAGAAGACTGCCCCTTTTCCTGAAAGGCAGTGCTACCATTGTAGTGTGCAGGACCCAAATGTTAGACTTACAATTCAAACCCTGCCCTGTCCCTGTGGGTCTCTCAGTATTGCCATCCCCTCTGCAGGGGCAGAAGCCACAGCCATTGCCCCTTCCCAGTGAAACAAAATCCAGTTCAAATTCCATCCTGAGGTTTCAAGTCTGTTGCTCATATTTTCAGAGAGTTTAGTAAAGAAATCACACAAGTCTTAGTCATTCCTCACACATCAGCATACAAATATATCTCATGTGCTCTAAACAGCAAGCCTTTGGCCTAGTTCCCTGCTTCCTCCTCATTTCCTTTTCAGTAAAAGAACTCTTTGCACAAGTATTCAGTCACCTGGCACAGTCAGAAAATGGGGAGACTCCCATTAGCTGACTCTGGCTAATAGGGAGCCACAGTGGTGAAATTTTCACTTGCAATCTACTTTACACATAACTGCAGTGCACGTAATTTAATTTATTGTCAGTAGGTCCGAAGAAGACACCGTGAGATCTTGGAGGGGCTCTGAGTCATCATTAAGAATGTTAATTTCCATTTTAGCAATGGATGCTGTTTTTAGTGTTCTGTTTAGTAAGATGCCAGGAGGCAGAAAAGTCATAGGAAATAAGAATCCAGATAAAAAGGGTAGAGAATTGTGGCCCTACTGGCTGACAGGGCCTAGTACCTTAATGATTTTGTTGTTGGGTTCTCTGAATCTAACGTTCTCATTTAGTAAATGAGAATTTTTTTCTACTACTGTACTGCAGTAAAAATGAATGTACAGATTAAAGAAACTTTGAGGTTTTAATTTTAAAGGTAATTGCATTTAAAATTAAAATAGGTGTTCCTATCAGGTGGACTTCAGATATTTACCAAAGTGCTGAGGTAAAATAGCTAAAGCATTAGCAAAACTAACTGCTTGTAAAGTTCTGTTATTCCACAGCCCCTTCTATTCAGTAAAACATTTAGCTAGAACGAGTAACTATTAGTTACCAAATTATATTAAAAAGCTTGTAATTAAATATTTCACAAAGTGAAAATAACCCTTTTAAATGTGAGTGTTACCATATCTGTACACTGAATAGCTGCCAGTCCTGGGCCTTTGTTCCCCTCCAGAAGAGGCATATTTCGCTTCTTTCCAGGAATGGGCGGGGACTCCAGGATGCAGGCCCCTGGTTGATGTGTCCCAGCTGAGCCAGAATGAACAGAACTGATGCTGCAAGTGAGCCCACAGCTTCCGGCCTGGCAAAGGCGGCTGCTGTAGCCACATGGGTCTCTTATGTAGCTGCCATCAGAGCCCAGGCTCCCAGCGGCACAGGCCTGTGGTGCCTGCCTTTGTAGGCACTCAGTTCTGTGTGGAGTTCCACGGACCCCATATGATGAGTCAGATTTGATCGAGCCCTCAGTGAGCCTGTGTGCCAATATTAGGCCTCTGGAGATGCCATTTCTCATCCAAGTATTCTACAGAAGAGCTCCAAACCGTGCTAAATTCCGTGCTTCATTCCACAAGCGTGGTCACTTGAGAATGCCGCAGGGGGCACTGTAAGCCCTAGAAAAGGGCGCAGTGTTCATCAGTGTCCATTGTTCCCCCTTCCTGCTACCTCCACCCCAGGATAGTTGGGGAGTCTGCATCTCCACCCAAGAACCAAGGAGAGAACAGAGGGGGAAGTGGTTGTTGCCCTGGGGACTAGGAGGCCTCTGGCACCACGCAGTAGTGTGGTAAACTGAGGCCCTTGCAGGTGGATGCTCTCCCTCCTGTGTGCCAGCAGAGGACTTGCAAACTCAATTTTACCATGGCAGCCAGCATTTTAAGCCTGTCCTTCTGGGGTCTCCTTATGGAGCCTTTCCTCAGCTGGGGGATTATCTGTTCTGCAGGAAGCTGTGGGAGACCGTGTTCCTGTTCTTCTGCTGGGCAATAAACTTGACAATGAGAAGGAGCGAGAAGTTCCTCGGGGCCTGGGGGAGCAGCTTGCCAAGGTAAAGCGTTGGCCTTCCTATTCTCTGGACAGGCTGGGAACTCCCAGGCAGTCCTGTCTCCTGTGCTTGAAGAAAGACACAGGTCTTAAGAGGGGGTTGTTTGGGATCCACTAGGTTTGGGGAATTATCCTAAACTTTGTTCCTTGGGACACAAAATTATGTATATGATAGTAACAGGTTATGTATTTCAGCCCCTTCTCTGTATCATCTGTATTTGCATTTGATTACCTTCAAGGATGAGAAGCTCACTACTCACAGGGCCACTCTGTTCCTTCTTGGGCCACTCTGCTAGAGAATCGTTGTTTCTGCCAAGATGGTGCTTTAAAAAGGTGAACTCAAGATAAACTCAGGAGAGGTACTGGAAAGCCTACTGTTAAAATGACATCAGCCTCTGGCTAGGAATGGACCAGTAGGGCTTTGTGGAAGCCAGGCAGCAAGACGAAGCTTGTTCTTGGGCTCCTTTTTCATGGAGCTGTGTACTTGAGAAAATCGGTGTTCATCAGCCCTGAAATTCTGCAGTTCTCACTGCATTTGCCCTAAACAGGGAGTTGGGCTCATCAGAGTTTTGGAGAAGATGGTAGATGATGAGATTGAAGGACAAAGGATGAAGAAGGGCCTGGCGGGTGTCTGTGTGGAAGTCATCAGGAGGTTATGTGTCTGCAGTTCTGAGATCCAAATGCTGGAGAGAAAAGTTCTTGTATATTTCATTTGGCAGGAAATTCTGATGGAACTGACACAAGACTAATACTATATAATATTAACTGCATTGTGCGTGAACATTCATGTCTCACTGAAGAAATATGAATGTATTTGACTACAAGGTGGCATCCCATACCTTCCGAGGGTATTATATAATATGCAAAATACTTGTTATCTTCTATAATTAAAAAAATTCTGATTTCCCAAAGACATGTGATCCAAAGATTTTAGCTGGGGAAATGAAGACCTATGTTACTATTATCCCACCTTCCTTCCTCTTTTCCTCTTTTCAATCCGTGAGAAAAACACTGAGATAGCAGTTGAGTGACTCCTGTACCCTCCTTCCCCGACCCACCCAAGAAGTCTGACGGACAGTCCCAGAGTTGGAGCTAGACTGCATATGCATGGGGAGGTGAAGGGGCAGAGGGTGAGGGCGGCTGTGCTCTGCCTAGAGACAGCTAGGTTGCAAACCAGCATTGGAACCATGACTGCTGAAGTACCCTCCCTCAGGTGGTCCCAGCCCTACAAGACATCAACCTCTGAGGAAAGAGCGTCTCAGAGCAGGAGCTGGTGCCGTTTGCATTGCTATCACGGAGTGAGCAATCTGTTAACAGAAGTGATAAATGTACTGCAGAGAGCTTTGGCCCAGGGCCTGTGCACACAGCACAGCTTCCCCCTAATGTGGTGAGGGACAGTTGTCCTGTGTGCCAGCGCTGACAGCCTGGCAACTGGGTTAGTCATTAACTGGCATGAAGAAGAATCCAACTCTAGGGCTTGTGACATCTGCCAGGGTCCACGGAGCTCCAGTATGCTGGGCAGAGCATGCTGCTGCAAGCTCTGCCATTCACTAACTGCATGACCAGAGCAGGCCAGCCGTGTGCAGCACTGGCCTCAGTTTCCCTGCCTGAGAAGTGGGAAGAATACAACCTGTATGGCTTGTGCATCTCTGACCTCATCCCCGGGCTGCTGAAACTCAGAAAGGAGTGCGCGCTTTCTTACACGTGGAGCCAGGCTGTGCAGGATTGTCTTGCGATCCTTGTGACTCACCTGGGTGCTTATAGAAGGAGCATCACACAGGGAACTGAGGGGCCAGAAAATTGGCAGAGCCAGAGTAATGACAGGGTTGAGGAGTTAAAGGGTCTGTGGCAGCAGGTGAGGGCTTAGGAGGAGGCAGGCAGGGAATCCACCCAGGGCCCTCTAGCTCCCCCAGTACCCTCCTGTTAGCTCTTGTTTTATGATTCTAGGAGAATAACATGATCTTCTATGAGTGCAGTGCCCGTTCCGGTCACAACACCAAAGAATCCCTGCTCCACTTAGCCAGGTAAGGAGACTCATGCAGCAGGCCAAGGCACATGCTGAGCCCAGCTGTGCCAGGTCTACTGGATGCACTACATCTCTTCAGCCCAGGCTGTGCCCGGGGCCTCGCTCTCTGTGTTCCCCAGCACTGTGAATCCAGGTTGGGTGGTGCAGACCTCTGTGTGGGATGTCAGCCATCAGGGGCAGGCTTCTGAAGCACAGCAGTGATGATGAAGAAGCTCCCTGCTGGTCACCCTCCTTCATCTTCTGAGTCTTACAGGTCGTCTTTTTGCAGGGACCCTGGTCAAGGTTCTCTTGGAGGTCCCTCAGCACTGCACCGAGTATCTTAGCAGGGATTAGTAAGCAGTCATCTGGGAACAAGTGTGGTTCTCCTGAGAAGGGGAGAAGGCAGGGCTAGGAATGAGAATCAGTCAGAGGTCTCCACAGTTAGGCTGCTAGAACCCCTCACACAGAAAGATTTAAGACCCTGTCTAACCAAAAATTAAGAAAACAAAACAACTGTGTGCAGTAGAGAGATCAGGGTTAAAGGGGAAAGTCCTAGGCTTTTCTCTGACATAAGACTTAGAGTGCTTTGTTGGGCCTGTTAGAACACCAAGCTGACCTTTCCTGCCCCATTAGGTGCTTGTGAAAGTTGGGGGTGGGGCATATGGTGAAAGTGCTATGAAGACATAAAACAGGTAAGATGCTTAACATTGTGTTAAATCCTTTGCCGCCTACATTTAATCTGGATCTGTGGCCACATAACTCAGGCCTGTGAAGCTAACAATGAATAAACCTGTGTCACTGCCTGTGTGCCAGCTACTGTAATAGGATGTGGGACTCAGAGACAAAGTCACTGTCTCTGTCCTCAAGCAGCTCACACTCTGGTGAGAGAGAAAGCTAAAAGAGAGTGCACTCTGTTGCTGACTGGTGAGGTAAAAGGGACAAAGGTCAGAGTGCAATCAGGGACACTTGGGTCAAAAAGAGAGTAGCTGAGGAGGCTTTAGGGAAGAAATGTCCTGAGGGATCCATGTTGACTAAACCATGGCCTTACAACTAGTCATGCCCTCCATTGCCCAGGGGGAGGCACTCAGTACTGTCTGACTCTGCGAGTGTTCTCTGCATTGCTCTGATGGCCTACCTCTGAGGGTGCTGGGCTCCTGAGCCCAGCAGATTTTCCATGGCTGACACTGTCCCTTCCCATTTTCCAGGTTCCTCAAGGAACAGGAAGACACAGTGAGAGAGGACACTATTCAAGTTGGCCGTCCCACCAAGAAGAAATCCTGCTGTGGATGACAGGAAGCCTTCAAGGACTGGGCACCCCCAGCCCCAGGCTGCAGGCCTGCCCTGACCCTGCAGATGGGCTCCTTTGCCACAGCCCCTGGCAAGGCCCACCTAGACTTCTGTCTTTGTTGGGACCTGCCTTCCCTAGAGGAAGGGAAGCCAGTGGGTCATCGATGCTGCTATCAAGCATATCTCCTAAACTCCAAGAGTCTATTCCTTTCTTTGCCCTACAGCTTTGTTTCCTGGGGAAAAGAAACAGGTGGGCCCTTCCAGAGAAATTACCAGGTGCCTTCTCCACCTCCCTTCTCCCCTTACCCTTAGGAGCAGCTCTGTTGAGGTTGCCATGGCAACTGGGCCAACTTGCTGCTTCCTGGAAGCCAAAGATGCACCACTTGGGTGATGTGAGTGTCTTCTCTCGTTTGGACCCCTATTCACAGGTCAAAGGGGTACTCTTGGCACATGTTTTGTGGACCTTGACAGAGTTGAATTGCTGAAAGAAGCAAATCTCTGCCCAGAGGCTCTGCTCTTTCCCTATCCAAAGCCTCAGAGCAGCCTCCTGGTGGTCACCATGCCCACGGATTGTCTCCTTTGGGGTCTCTAGAGAAGTGACTCCAGAAAACCCATGGCATTTCCTGCCCACTCCCAGTGACAACCTTGACTCCAGGCCAGGCCAAGGGTGACAATTTATGTCTGGTGTTAGGGAGTCAACTTTCTTCCTACTTAAGTCTGACTAAGAGATGAAGAGAAAACAAGGGGAAAACCATCTGCTGCTAAAGGGAGCGACCATCCCTGGAGGGTATAAGTAAGGTATAGACAGCTATATAAAGCCATGTGCTAAATGTGCCTCAGAATAGCTCTTGAAAAATCATGCATGATGATTAATGGAGGAGATTGACATGCAGGCAATGTGGCCCAGCACTAGGGCCATAGCTACTGACTTCATTTTATTTTATTTTATTTTATTTCCATTTTTGCAGGAGAATGTATTCTTCTCTAATTGTAGCTGTAATGTTGGCATTTTGGTAGTGTTTTGAGAAGTGACTGGAGTGCAGCTGCTGGCTTTGACATGGGCTGCTCAGACAGAGGGAAAGATCTGGGTCCCTATGAGAGTCTTCCACTGGAGGGGGGCTGTTTCTAGCACTGGGGAGCCCCAGGCATCACTGGGGTGCAGGCAAGGGCACTCAGGCTTGTCCTGGGTAGGAGGTCAGATAAAATGATCACAAGATCCATAACAATTGCAGTTCTGGACTGCAGGCGCAGGTGCCTCCAAGCAGGCAGGGGTTCTAGCCCCCAATGTGTGGGCACACTGAGCAGAAGACGGCAAGAATGTCCAGAGGTCAGGCCCCAAGCGGATGGCTGAAGACAACTCACACACAGCCAGACAGAGGAGAAGCCACTAGCTGGAGTTCTTAGAGGTATTCCCAAGCCTCCTCCCAGACCCCAAAAAGAGTCAGCCCCAAAGGGTCACCTGGCAACAAGAGGCACCTCCTTTCCGCAGACCTCTCTCTCTGTATCCCTGTCTCTGTTTTTCTGTCTCTAGCTCTGTCTCTGTCTCTTTCCCTCTCCTCTGTCTGTCTGTCTGTCTGTCTGTCTCTCTCTCTGTCTCCCCTCACACTTGCAAGGACCAGAAACCCATGAATCGAGTGTCCAAAAGGTCTGGTGCTCCCTCCTGTCACAGTGCAGGTGGGTTATTCCACACTTGGGAGCTTCCTACTGATGGTGCTGTATTTGTTTTTCCTTCACTGTATGACCCCCAGGTCCCTGTACAAGTTTTGTGAGAACTTTCCAGAAACTCTTGTCCTAAGAGAAGGGCAGTGGTGACGGCCTCATCAAGGGCTATGGCAGGTTGTGTGTGTGTGTGTGTGTGTGTGTGTGTGTGTGTGTGTATGTGTGTGTGTGTGTGTGTGTGTGTGCAGGACAGGGTGAAACCAGGGTGGTTATAGAATAGATCAGGTCCTCTGCTTCTGACCAAACACAGAGAAGGAACTGGGATTATGGGTAAGGAGACTTTACTTGGGGCTCCCTAGATACTCAGACACCTTAATCTCCATACCTTGTCCTGGCATCAGGTTGAATTTTCCCATTTATAAAGTGCCTTCAAGAGTTTGCAAGTCATGAGACAACGCTGCTACCGGGCATGGGGAGTAAATGCCACCACTTTTCAGAGGCCTGGCAAAAAAGAGGTGGTAAGACCTCTACCAATCTCAGGAGACTACAGGGAGAGTCCTCAGGCCAGGCGTCTGGGGAGCCTATGCTGCCTCCTTTTGCAGCCTCACTGTAGAAGAGTGGAGAACGGAGGCTTCAAGGGAATCCTTTTCCCTTTCCTCCCATCCGTTTAAGCCACCAGCTTGATCAGAGCCACCCTGGAGGTCACCCTGGCCCAGTGGCTAGCAGGATGCCCAGAGTAGCCTTCTGGTTCTGTTCCATTTGCATTGCTGTAAAGATCTCAAGCCAGTCACCTAACTGAGCTGTCCATTCATCTGCAGTCTGGGTATCTGCATCTACCTCCCCTGGGACATCCCAAATGTCAAAGGAAATAATGGATGTAAAGTACCTACCACAGTACCCAGAACGTCATAGGTGCTGATAAGCAAGGTGTGTTTTGGTGAGCACTGAGTTGCTGTCCAGTCTACTTGCCTTGCTTTGGTTTTTAGATTGGCAGCCAGCTAACATTTAGCAAGCATCTACCTGAGCCATGCCCATTCACAGGTACCACCTCTTCTGAGCATCTCTCTGCCTGGCCTACTGCAAGGCTCCGATTTGACCTCACCATTTGGCTGCATGCTCTTTGTTTCTGGCTCTCCTATCAGTGCCCATATCCCGGCAGAGCCTGTTGCTTGATTTCAGCCCTGAGCCACTCTCCACCTTGTCCAGGATGCAGACAGCAGCTCAGACCTCATGCTGGCTCTGGCTATTTACCTGTGAGGGGCAAATGCTCTCATTCACAGCCACTCATTGCCCTGCTCCCCAGGGTGGCTTCTTGTGCTCATTTTGGGGTTTGCTGCTGTCTTTGACCAAGCATTGCCAGTTCGAGAGCTCTAGCACCAAGCCAATGCCTGGACTCAGCTCACATGGCATGTGTGTTTCCCTGCAGCCTCATTATTAGGGTCTTCTGTTCCCTGTACACTCCAGTTCTCCCTCTTTGTCCTGTACTCCTTCCTGTTCTTAGGACTTGCACCAAGTCTTGGGCTCCTTGCTGTCCTCCTGGGTCCACTCCAAGGTATGCATATGTGCTCCATCAAAAACACTGGACCCTTTGTTCCTACCCTGAGAAGTCACAGTTCTGGAGGATCTTAAACCCATCTCAGTGGAGGTATTCACCAAATGGTGACTCTAAGGCTGTATTTGCATGCTAGCAAAGAACTCTTAGGGAGGCAAAACTAACCCAAATGAAGGAGTCCAGAGGGTTAAATAATAAACACTACAGTGGTCATGGAGGTTACATATTTAAGACAGAGCTGCCTCCTCTTTGTCAGAGATCTTTGTTTTCTTGACACATTTAGAGACTCTTGCTTTCATTCAGATATACTTGCAACTGGGACATCTTTGGGATGTCTTGGCTCTTTCCATTATGAGGTGCCCTACTTTGTCTGCAGTAACAACTTTTGTTTTAAAGTCCATTTTGTCTTACATTACTGTAGCCACTTTTCGTTGCTGTTTGCCTAGTGTATCTTTTACACTTTTATTTTCAACCTATTTGTGTCGTGAATCTAAATTGAGTCTGTTGTTGACAGCATATGGTTAGATCACTTTTTGAAACCTGTTTTTTCAATTTCTCTTTTAATTGGAAAGTTTAATTTGTTTTCATCTAATGCAATTGCTAAAGCAGGATTTATGTCTGCTGTTTTGCTGTTTATTTTCTGCATATAATGCATCATTTTTATTCCTCTATTACTGCCTTCTTTTGTAATATATATTATATATAGCAATATATAATATATATTACATATATTATATATTATATAGCAATATATATTATGTATAGTTATATATGTGTATATATATATATATATATATATATATATATATATAGTCTTCTAGTGAACCATTTTAATTCTTTTATTTTACTGACCGTATATTTTTTACCTATTTTCTTGGTGATTGCCCTGAGGATTACCATTAATATCTCAATTTACCAGCAGTCTGTTTGAATTAATAACAACTTAGTTTTAATAATATATAAAAATGTTGCTCCCATGTGGTTTCATTTTCCCTCATGTTGTTATTGTCGCAAATTACATCATCACACATTTTGAGCTTATCGGCATAGAACTGTAATTATTGTTTTATGCAGTTGTCTTTTAATGATAGAGAACAAAGGAATATTAACAAAAAAATTTTACTGTCTTTTATGTTTAACTACACAATTGTTTTTGCCAGTGCTCTTTCTGTCTGTATATCAACTTGAATTACCTGGTGGCGTTTTGTCTCAGCCTGAAGAGCTGGGTATTTAGTATTTCTTTTCATTTTATTGTAAAAATAAAAGAAGGAAAACATATTAACAACAGGCATCCATTTACGAACTAACATAAGAATGACACAAACAATACAGAGCTGCAGAAAAGTGGTAGGAAATTAACAATGGTTGTTATATTACTATTGATACATTCAAAGTAGTTTCTCAGGAAAACAAATGGAGACATGCAATATTGATCAAACAGTAATCATTAGCTGTTCCTTTGACTAAAGGAATAGAAGACAGTAGTACAAATGTTAGCTATCCTGTATATACATACGTACAGAATTTCCCCTTCTTTCCCTTCTCTTTTCCCAACCTCCACTTGCCCTTTACTTTTGAATATTCTCCTTTTACTTCACAATGTCTATCACACTTCCTAGTTTTTATTCACTCTTTCAGGTTCTTACACTCGTGCGACAATATGTTGCTTACACATGCAGGTCTGATTTATTTCACTTATGAGTATGGTCTGTAGTTGTGACCATTTTCCTATAAAAGCCTCAAGTTTATCTTTCTTTATAGCTGAGTAATATTCCATTATATAAAAGTACCACAATTTGTTTATCCAATCCTCAGTGGACGGACATTTGGGTTGCTTCCATAATGTAGCAATCGCAAATTGAGCTGCTATGAACATGGGTGTACATATATCACTGTGACATGATGTTTCAAATCTTTTGGGAAAATACCGAGCAGAGGAATAGCTGGGTTGAATGGGACCTCTAGACTGAGTGTGCTGAGGAATCTCCAAACTGATTCCCACAGTGGTTTCACCAATCTGCATACCCACCAACAGTGGAGAAGAGTTCCTATTTCTCCACAGCCTCACCAACATTTTTTATTGGTTGATTTCTTAATGGTAGCCATTCTTACTGGGGTGAGGTGAAATCTCAATGTTGTTTTAATTTGCATTTCTCAAATGGCTAATGATGTTGAACATTTTTCGTGTATTTGTTTGCCATTTGTATTTCTTTATTTGGGAAGTGTGTATTCATCTCAGCTGCCCATTTTAGGATTGAGTCTTTGAATTTGGAGGGGCTGATGTTTTTTGATTCTTTATTTGTTCTAGATAGAAGACCTTTGTGTAAGGGACAGTCAGCTAAAATTTTTTCCTAATTTGTGCATTTTCTTTTTACTCTATTGGTGATTTCTTTAGATGTGCAAAAATTTTTCAGTAGGATGAGATCCCAGTTGTTGATTCTTTTAAGTATTTCACAGGCAGTTTGGTTTTTGTTCATGAACTCTCTGCCTACCCCTATGTCTTCAAGGTTTTTACCTACTTTCTCCTCCAATAGGTTTACTGTTTCTGTTTTAATATTGAGATCTGTGATCCATTTTAACTTGAGTTTGGTGCATGGTGATAGACTTGGGTCTATTTCCAGTCTTTGGCAGGTGGCAAACCAATTTTTCCAGCACCATTTGTTAAAGAGGCTATCATTCTACTAATGAGTATGTTTGGCCTTTTTATCAAAGATTAGGTGGCTGAATGTGTTTGTGGTTGTGTCTGTGTCTTCCAGTCTGTTCTATTGATCTTCTGGTCTGATTTTTAGCCAGTACCATGTTGATTTTATTACAGTAGCTTTGTAGTATAATGTCAGGTCAGGGATTGTAATTCCACCTGACTTCTCCTTGTTGCCCAGCATTGCTTTTGTATTCTGGGTCTCTTCTGGTTCCAGATGAATTTAAGGAATGTTTTCTCTAGGTCTGTGAGGTATGTTAATGGTAGTTTAATGGGAATTGCCTTGAATCTGTACAAAAATTTTGGTAGTATGGCCATTTTCACAATGTTGGTTCTTCCTATCCATGAACAAGGAAAGTTTTTCCATTTATTGAAATGCTCTTCGATCTCTTTTTCAAAGTACTGTAGTTTTCATTGAATAGATCTTTTACTTCTTTTGTTAGATTGATTCCTAAATATCTGAATTTCTTGGATGCTATTGTGAAAGTTATGATTTCTTTAATGTCTCTCTCAGTCTGTTTGTTGTTTGTGTAGGAATGCTATTGACTTTTTGGGTATTGAGTTTGTATTCAACTGCACTGCTGAATTTGTCAATTACTTCAAGAAGTCTTCTTCTGGAATTTTTGGGGTCTTCATGTAAAGTATCATGTCATCTGCAAATAATGATAGTTTTACTTCTTCCTTTCCTATCCCTATTCCCTTTATTTCTCTCTCTTCTCTAATTGCTGTGGCTAATGCTTCCAGAACTATGTTGAACAGGAGTGGTGACAGCCACCATCCTTGTCTTGTTCCTCATTTTAAAATAAAAGCTTTCAGTTTTTGTCCATTTATTATGATGTTGGCTGTCGGTTTGTCATAGATGGCTTTGATCAGGTTGAGGTAAAGAGCATCTATTCCTATTTTCTGTAGACTTTTTATCATGAATGCGTGTTGGACTTTGTCAAAAGCTTTCTCTGCAACTCTTGAGATGATCATATGGTTTTTGGGTTTTGCTCTATTGATATGGTATAAAATATTAATTGATTTGTGAATATTGAAGCATCCTTGCATTCCTGGAATGAATCTGACTTGGTTGTAGTGTATGATATTCTTGATGATTTGCCGCAGTCTATTTGCTAATAGTTTATTGAGTATATTTTAATCTATAATCATTAGGGAGATTGGTCTGTAGTTCTCTTTCTTTGTTGAGTCTTTCTCTGGTTTTGGTATCAGTATAATACTTTCCTCCAGAAATGACTTAGGGAGAATTTCTTCCTTTTCAATTTCACTGAAGGGTTTGATGAGTGTTGGTATTAAATCTTGTCTGAATTTCTTATAAAATTCTGCTGTGAATCCATCAGGGTCTGGACTTTTCTTTGTTCATAAGTTTTTAATCACATTTCCAAACTCATTTATTAATATTGGGTTGTTCAAGATTTTTATATCTTCTTGACTCAGCCTTGGTAATTCGTACATATCTAGGAATCTGCCCATTTCTTCTGAGTTTTCTCTCCTATGGGAGTAAAGATTTTCAAAGTAGACATTAATGATCTTCTGAATTTCTATAGAATCTGTAGTAATTTCATCCTTTTCATTCCTTATTGCATGAATTTGAGTTCTTTCCTTTCCTTTTTGATAAGGTCATCTAGGGGTTTATCAGTTGTATTTATTCTTTCAAAGAACCAACTCTTTGATTCATTTACTTTTTGTAGGGTTTTCTTCACTTCAGTTGCATTAATTTCTGTCCTGATGTTTACAATCTCCTCCCTTCTTTGGGCTTTGGGCTTGACTTCTTTTTCTGAAAATTTGAGGTGCAACATTAAGCTATTTATTTGTTCTCTTTCTGTTTTCCTTTTGTGTGAATTTTAGCGCTATAAATTTGCCTCTGATGGCTGCTTTCATTCAATCCTACAAATTTCCATAAGTTGTATCTACATTTTCATTTGTTTGTAGGTATTTTTAAATTTCTTCTTTAATTTCTTCTGTGACCCATTGGCTGTTCAGGATGTTGTTGTTTAATTTCCAAGTGTTTATGGAGTTTTTGGAGTTCCTTTTGTGATTAATTTCCAATTTCCTTTCACTGTGGTCAGATAAAATGCCTGGGATAATTTCAGTTCTTTTGCATTTAGGTAGGTATGCTCTATGGGCTAGAATGTGGTCTATTTTAAAGAAAGCCCCATGTGCAGCTGAGAAAAACGTATATTCTCATTTTGTGGGGTGGAAGACTCTATGTACCTATACTAAGTCCATTTGTTCAAAGCTTTGGTTCAGATCTGTTATTTCTTTGCTGATTTTTTTGTCTAGTTGACCTATCTCTTTGTGTTAAAGGGGTGTTGAGGTCCCCTATTACAACAGTGTTATTGATTATATGGGTTTTCATGTCTGTTAAGATTTGTCTTACATAGTTTGGTGCTCCAATATTTGGTCCATATATGTTTAGGATTGGTATCTCATCGTCATGCAGTTTTCCCCTAACAAGTATGTAGTGACCTTCTTTATCTCTTTTGATTACTTTTGGTTTGAAGTTTACATTGTCTGCAAACATAATAGGTATTCCTGCTTTTTTGGGGTTCCTGTTGCATGGAGGATTGTTTTCCATCCTTTGACTTTCAGTCCATGGATTTCTTTTTGAGTAAAATGTGTTTCCTGTATATAGCATATCATCGGATTTTGTTTCTTAATTGATTTTACCAGTCTGTTTCTTTTGACTAGTGAATTGAGGCCATTTATATTCATGGTTATAATTGATATGTGTTGGCTTATCATTGTCATCTTATTTACTTGCTGTTGGTTTCTTACTTTTTCTACCTGTTTATCTGCTTGCTCATCTTGAGCATTCCATTCTATTGTTGTTCTTGAAACTGCATTCATTTTCTTCTCTGTCTAGAATATCTTTTAGTACTTTTTAAGGATGGTTTGGCCCTTATGAAGTTGTTCAATTGCTCTTTGTTGTGGAAATATTTTATTTCTCCATTAAACTTGAAGGATAGTTTGGCAGGATACATCAATCTTAGTTGGAAGCTGTTTTATCTCAGCACCCGTAATACTTTGCTCCAAGCTGTTCTCAACTGGATGGTGTGTGTTGAGAAAGCTGCCGTGGTTCTGATTGGCTTTCCTTTACAGGTGATCTGTTTCTTTACTCTAGAAGCTTTTAATATTATGTTCTTTTGCGGGAGATCTGGGACCTTGATTATTATATATCTGGATGTAGTTTTGTTATGGTTATGACTAGAAGGAATTCTATATGCCTCATTTACTTGCATCTCAGTTTGTTTCTATGCTTGGGAAATTTTGTGCTATAATTTATGCAAATATTCTTTTTATGTCATTTGTATTGTCTCTTGCTGTTTCATTGACTACTGTTAGTCTGACATTATTTCTCTTTGCCTCATCTTGCAGCTGTTGAGTTGATTTTTCCTGAATCCTTGCTGATTTTAAGAGATCCTTCCTTTCACTATCACTAGCTGCCATGCTGTCTTCAAGATCTAAAATTCTATCTTCAGCTTCATTTGAGCAGTTTTGCAAGCTTTCAGTTGAAATTTTGATTTCCTGGAAATCTCTTTGAGTCTTTTTCACGTGTTCTAATTCATTCCTATATTGCTCCTGCAATGTTTCCATCTGTTGCCTATGTTCATCTATTTTTTTATCTGTTTCTTCTCTAGATGTGGGAGCATTTTTTTCATTATTGTTGTCATTTCATTTTTTGCCTGAGAGATTATGTCTGATCTGATCTCTTCTATGGCCTGATGGAGCTGTTTCTTTACTTCCGTTGCAATCATTTCAGAAATTTCAGGTGTGTGTTTAGCAATTTTCTCCTATGTGGATGGAGACTTGTTCTGAGTGAGGTGGAGTTCTCAGATTGCATTTTAGTCCTTCATCTTGTCATGTTCGATGCCGGAGGCAAAAAGCTCAATCTCCCTCTTCTCTGGTAGTTCAGCAAAAGTCATTACTGTCTCTAGTTTTCCTGGTGTTCAGGCCTGCTCCTCAGTGTCCTCTCAGATGTGTTGCTTAGTGTGGGGTCTTCTGGTAGTTGGTGAAGTGTACCTAGTTATCCCAGGTCTCTGGCATGAACTGTGATTTCAGTTGATGGCAGACTGTCTGATCCAACAACCCCTAGTAATTCAGGGCACATCTATGACCCAGAATCTGGTTGCCCTGGTCACGCAATCCTGGACCAGTTGTCCTGTCACCCAGCCAGTTCAGGGTACAGGCAAAACCCAGATATAAACTGCAGTGTCAACAGTTTGTGTACCACCTTATTCTCTGTCTCTAGTCAATTCAGGATGTGTACAGGATCCAGACATGGCTCACGCCAACAGTCATCACAGACTCACTGTGTCTGTGACCTCCAGGAGGTCAGGGTGCAAGTGAAGCCCAGATTAGAACTGCAGTGCTAGCAGCTCATGGAGCACCCGCTCTAGTACCTCACTCAGTGCTCAGCATGCACAGAGAGGGCCCACATACACACCTCAATGAGAGTGGTTTGCAGGCCTTTTGAGTGAGGATCTCCTGTCTGTCCCAGGTGCTTGTAGGGTGGAGACTCAGACTGTAATGGTGCCAGGGTTGTGGGTCACCTGCTCTGCCCCCAGGGAATAGTTGGGAAATACCTGGTTCTCTTGGCAGTGTTCAGCTGGGAAACATGCTGTCAACGGGTCACAGCCAGCTCAATTCTGCGTCTCCAGTCAGTTCAGGCTGTGCAGGAGCCAGGTGCGAGCTGCACCAACAGGTATCACAGCCTGTCTATGTCTTTCCTTTAGCATTTCTTATAGGGCCATCATAGTTACTTTTCTCATCACTGAGAGACAATATCCAATACCCACAAGTTAAAGAAAATGGTTTCAGCTCACTGTAGAGGTTTCAGTCCACAGTCAAGTGGCTCCAAGGCAGGGCAGCATGGCTGAGAGGCATTGCAGAGAACAGGCAGAAGGCAGCAAATCAGTGTAATGGCAAATCTCCTTTTCCTTTTTATCCCATCTAGGCAAAGCCTTTGGGGTGGTGCCCCCCCCACACCCAGAATGAGCTTTCCCCTTATCCACACCCACAACTGTGATAAACCAGTCAGTGGACTAATTCAGCAAGCACCACAAACCCTTATTCCCAGCATTTCACACTCATGATCGCTAGATAACTTCCAAAAGTACCACCTCTGAGCACATGAGGCTTTTAGCAGACATCTGGATAAAAGCTATAACAAGAGCAGATGTGCCTTCTCTTCATTTCTGTATATCTGGGAATGTCTTACTTGCATTTCTCAAGGTTATTTTTGTTAGCTGTAGAGTTTTTGGTTGACATCTGTGTCTAACATTTTGACTATACTTCTAATGTTTCTGGCCTCCCTGGTTTCTGATGTGAAATTAACCACTAGTTTTACTGAGGGCTGCTTTTATGTAATGGGTTGCTTCTCTCTTTGTGCTTGGCTTTCAGCACTTTGCTCTTGATATTTCCAGCTGTGGATCTGTTTTGAATTTATCCTAGTTTGAGTGTGATGAGATTCTTGGATGGGTAGATTAATCTCACCAAATTTGGAGAGATTTTTGTCATTAATTTTTCAAATATTCTTTCTACTGTATTCTCTCTTCCCTTTCTTTTAGGGACTCTTCTTATGCACAAGTGGCATTCTTGATGGTGTCCCACCGACTTCTGAGGTTCTGCTCATTATTTGTATTCATTTTTTCTTTGTGTTCTTCATCTGAGGTCAATTAACCTATTTTTAAATTCACTGATTTTTATGCCAGTTCAAATATGAATTTTATGTAAATTTTAGTATATTTTTCATTTTCATTATTTATTGTATCTTCAACTCCAGAATTTCTGTTGGGTCCCTCGTTATCCTTTCTTAGTCTTTATTAATAGTGCCTTCTTCATAAGGTTCTGTTTTCATCCTCCCTTCTAGATTTTTAAACACGGCTTCCTTGAACTCTTTGGATGTATTTAAGTAGCTTAGATTTAAAGTCTTAAGTCTGTCCTAGGTGCAGACCAAGTTGTGCTTGCCACTGCCTCCTTCCTTCCTTATACTCCTCACAACACAGCTAGCAGGTGGTCTCCTTCTTTAGTTCTACCTCTAGCCTCCTCTCCGGAGTCCTCCTCTCTTTTGACCTGGAGAGAGGAAGGGGCCTTTGGGACTGAGAATCTCCCGAGTGGCCCAGTAGAACTCAGGTGTCCACCCAAGGAGGTGCTGAGTCCCTTGGGGAAGTGAGGGGAGCCCAGAAACCCTCACATAGGGCTCCCATGAATTCAAACATCTTGCATGTACAAATCAGATCTGAAGCTTGAAAAGTAAAAGGCAGTTTACTCCCATAATGAAATTATAGCACACATGCATGAAAAACCCAAGACCCATTGTTCTGGGCCACTTGCTGGGACCAAACCCCAGCCTGGCTTCTGGGACTTACCTACAGGGTGGTGCAAACTCTCCTCCTTCTGGGAAGTGGAAAGAGGCTGCACAGAGTCTAGCCAGGCCCAGTCAGAATTCACAGGATTTGGCCTTACTGGTCATTCCCTCCCTCTTTATAGAGAAGAGTGGCTGATAGCATAGAAGTGCTGGGTGAACTTCCCATACCCCTTTCCTACCTCTGTAGGAGTTTCTATTAATAGAGGTATTAATTACCAGCAAAAGCAATAACAAAGAACATCATAACTCCACGATTCACACAACTCAGTGGAGCCAATTTAATCAAAGTGCCCTACTTAGGAGAACATTGCCGGGAGCGGTGAGCCCTAGGAGGCTGTGCAAGGCAGTGCTTGGAGCTGAGGAGTTCAGGCAGGGTTGTATCATTTATCATCCTAGGGACAGGGCTGAGTCAGGTCCAAGAGCTGATTCTATCTCATGCTGGGACTTCATTGAGACTTTGGCTCAGATTCAGAGGTGGTGTTTTCAGGCCCTTGTCATACCACTGGGAGATTCCTCTCTCCACAAATGAGGACTCCTAGAACCAGCAAGACCTGTGCTATCATCATGTATTAGGACTGGATCCATCTGACCTATGCAAATGAATGCCATCCATGAAAGATTGCACTATTAAACAGAAATAGCAGGAGAACACAGACTGAGAGAATAGGATAGTTGCTTTTTCAACTTGGAAACAAGAATTGAAACACGTGGATGTGAGCTCAGAATGAACATGGAGACGTGACTGTGGAGGTGGATTCACTGAGCAGGTGCAGCACCAGGTCAAACACAGAGTGCCTGAGTGTAGTCCTGCCTCCCCCAGGATACTCTGTAATAGTGCTAATCATAGGGCTCTGAGGGGTGAAAGGTCCTGGACCAAGTTCCTGAGATCAAGAGCAACCATCTCTGTGGCTTCATGTTTGATCCAGTGCCCGGCAAGCGTCTTTACCTTATGGAAGCATTTGAAGGCCAAGCATCATTTCTAGAGAACAAGTTTCACTCCTGTGAGAACTGCTCCACTGGAGCCCAGGTCCCAGAGGCTGAACTGCTGTGCTCCTGTGTCCTGGACAGACCCATGGGGTTTGCTTTGCTGGTTCAACTGAGGTGCTGCTTCTGGCTTTTAAAACAGCCACCCCGGGGAGCTTTCTAGCTGTCGTGATCCCATTGCCTCTCAGACAGCACTATGCCCATCAAAGCCTTCTGTCCCAGCCCCACCTGCAGCTTCCCCAGCTGTTGCCAGTGGCAATCGTTACCCTTAAGCTGTTCAACAACTCAAGTTTTTTTGGTTCCCTACCTCTGTATACAGAAGGTGCTTCCTTGCCCATTTCTCTTTGTTCTTGGCATGGAACCAGCCCTCTACTCCACTGTGCTTCTCTCAAAAGCTTTCCCTGGGCCCCAAAGACCTGCTCAGAATAAGAACCTGTATGAAAGTTGTGTGGCTTTGGGCAAAACCTAGGCAGGCTGGTGCCTGATCCCATTTTTTTATCTACACAAGAGTACCCCAGCCTTGCCCTCACAGCAGGGACTCGGGGAAAAAGCTGAGTCAACTAAAAGGTATGCAGCAAATGATAGTTATTAGCACATCATGTCTCCCCATGCAGGATACCAAACCAAACACAGTAGGATAGAGAGAGAATCTATACTTTTCAGTAACTGGGAGAAGCTAGGGCCAAGATAGAAGCCCCTCCCATTTCCCTTTGGAAGGAGAATAAGTAAAACTTGCATTCCTTGAAGCCAGAGCCTTTCATGCTTTCTTTACCATGACTTGAGGTTACATGGGGTGCAATGTCACATAGATTACAAGGGCTCACCAGCAGGGTTGTGGTCTCCATTTTTGTATCTACCATATGACTTGATGCAGAATAGGCAGAGTGGTGAATGCATGAAGTGGTTGCCTGGTAAAGACATTAAGCTGTGCATTCTTTTTTTTTTTTTTTTTTTTCTGGGACCGGGGATCGAACTCAGGGCCCTAGTGCTTAGCGGCAAGCACTTAGCCCACTGAGCTGTACCTCCAGCCCAAGCTGTGCATTCTTGACTAACCCACCTTTACATATATAGTTTATAAAATGCTTTCACATTGTGATGATTAGGAAGTTCTGGAGATGGATGGTGGTGGTCATGGCTGACTGCACATAGAATCATGAATGTATTTGTAAATTTTTAAATGGTTACAATTATAAATATTGTGCATATTTTATTGCAATGAAAAGGAAAAGCACACAAATACTCATATTTCATGAAGGAAGGAAAGAGGGAAGAAAGGAAGGAAGGAAAGAAGGAAGGAAGGGGAAAGGCAGGCAGGCAGGCAGGCAGGAAGGAAGGAAGGAAGGAAGGAAGGAAGGAAGGAAGGAAAGATTGATTGTCATCCATCCCCAGCATTTAGAGGCTTTGGGTTAGCCTTGTATTACAACTAGAGAAGAGGGACCTGGGAGGGAAGACTACTTGACTTATAGCCCTGGAAGTTTCAGGGCACTTAGGGGCAGCAAACCCTTAGAACCCACTGTACTAAGTATTCATGACACCCACAGTCTCCCCCTTCCCAGGCCAGAACTCTGCACAGGAGGAGCTCAGTACCCCTGATGCTCTCTGCTTTGCCCATGCATGCATTTCTCTTGATGAGTTGGCCCCATGCCACTTATGGGCAAGCTCCTTGTAGAACAGAATCTTCATGCCCTGAAAGCCAACAGGAGTGCTATATTGGCCCCAGAGCAGATATGAGAATATGTTGAATTACAGCCAAATGATGCAAGTCTTTTGTTTTTCCTGGAATTCTGTTGCATTGACTGTGGCAAGAAATACATTAATAAGCATCTTTTTTTTTGTACCAAGAATTGAACTCAGGACCTTGTGCTTGCCAGGCAGTGATAAGCATCTTGAACCATGTTAGTTTCCTATGGTAAACAGTGGGAGGGGGAACCTAGGTCTCTGTTCAAGGTACAGGACTGACTTTGGCTTTAAGCTTGTGCTGAGAGGCTCACAGGGAGAGGGTTAGAAGCAGGAAACAGGAAACCTAAGGATTTCATCTCAGCCAGCACTGAGCAATGGATCAGGCTACCTGGGGCAAGGGGGTGGGGGTGAGCTCCCCCACATTGCACTTTTAGAGAAGCCAAAAGGGCAATCTGTGAATTTCTAGGCCTTTGCTTCACGGTGCTGCTCAGGAGCCCTGAGTGATGCAAGCGGAGGTGGGCACATCCCTCAGCCCTCCTTCTGCCCTCCGCCCCTCCTCCTCTGCTTCCTCATCTTGGAGCAAGCCTTGCCCAGAGAGCTTCATACCTCGCAGCTTCCCTGGCGCAGACACAGATGCTGAGTACCCACCAGGGCCCTGCCAGCTTCTCTATTGTGGCAAGTGAAATTACCAACTTCACACTGTGGGTCTATTTAAATCAGCCTTTCATGTCTGATGGATTTAAAAATATGCTAGGAGTCGGCATCTAAAACACAAGATACACAAACATGAAAATGAGGCTGTATTTTCTTTCCTCAGTGCCCTCCCCCTCTTCCCTTCCTCTCCTACCTCCAAGCAGTTTTCATTCATGAGGCCCATCCCCCCACCACTCCCTGTTTCGGTGGCACCAGAAGCTGGCAGCTTCCCCAATTCTTGGAGCCCAGAAAGCCCCAACCCTAGTGTAAAGATGTGGGTCTCCCTCCTGCTACCCCCTGCCTGGCCAGGAGGATCTTCCACACTCACTATCATGTGCAAACACAACTGCGCCGACCAGCCCTTACCCTGTTCCTTCACCCCAGGCCACAGGTGAGGAAGGACAGGCATTTGCCTAGGATCAATACCAGTAATAGCCCTGTTCAGTAGGCTCCATCCCTGAGCCTCCAAATTGCTCCTGTCCATGCATGGGAGGGGCCCTCCCTGCCCACAGAGCTCCCTTCATGAGCTGTTCCCACTGGGCCCTGGCACAGCAGCATCTCTAGTTTGTCCCCTGTATTCATTGGGAGCTTTCTGGGGCAGTGCCCACTTTGACCGGCCTAGCCCAGTTTTCTCCTGCTATAAACTGAGGCTAGCCCCATGAGAGTCAGTTTACTGGACTGGGAGAGGTCGGTGGCAGGTGGACAGCTTTGCTGTGTCTCAGCCCTGGTTCTTAGCTTGGGATGACTGTTTGCATTACCTGTGGGGCTTTTCTGTATTTTTATTACTTTAATTTTATTTTTGTTACTTTTAATTGTTTTACTTATCTCATTAAAAAAAAAAAATGGTGTCAGTCTTGTCACTAATGCCCCCTACAGCCAGACAGTCTAATTTATTAAAAGTTGGAAGAGTTCTTTCTCTCTATTATTTACCATTGCTATCATCAGCAGCAACAATGGGGAGGAGTAACAGATAGGGAAGCAACTGTCAAGTTTGTAAAGGTTTCCCTGATCTCAGATCTGCTGCCTGATGCCTCTGCCTCCGCACAGCCATTTCCGTGTCTGGATTCTTTAGGAGAAATTCTGGACTCACCTATGCCATGCAGCAAGTGGCTAGCAAAGCAGATGCACAGGTTCTGGGCTTCTCTAAACTTGTGGGGTCCTCCCCACCGCCAGGCCCAGAATAGCAGCCATTTCTGGCTGCCCATATGCAGGGGACAGGTATGGGCCAGGGCCTGCCTGAGTTCTCAGGAGTATGGATGTGTGACAGAGCTCTGCCAGAGCTGCACAGCTTACACATTCTAATGGCAGTGCTGGCATCTTTGGAAAGCAAATTTCAGGCAGAGGGGTCTGGGGAGTCCATGCTATAATGCTCAAGTCAGTGGCATCCCCTGTCATCCACTGCTTTTAATCCTTCAGGACACCATTTCCCCGACTGAGGTGGAAATCAAAGCCCATTGTGGTCTGCAGCCCCAGGAGGGGATGACTGGGAGCTCATGAGCTTACAGCACTACAAAGCTCACAAGGCCCTTTCATGGCCCTCTAGCACTATTTCCTCTCTGTGGAAACTGAGGCCTCCACAGAGTAAGGCAAGTGAGTTACAGCCGAGATTGCCTGGCCCCAGGAGCTCAGCTGAGGGCCATGACCTTGCATTCAGACTGCCCTTGACTCCCACCACTAGCTTCCCCTCCTTGAACCACTCCCAGGTCTTCTCCCCTGGAAAGCCATCAGAATCTATGTCCCCTGAAGCCACCTCCTTAGAGACACTATGCTGAGTGATCCCCGAGGAGACCTAATCAGACAGGCAGTTGGAGCAGACACAAATTTACTACCCACCTGATGAGAATCGCCCCACAAGCCTGTAGCCAGTATCTTTAATTCCATACCTTCTCCATTATTAAAATAATTACCTACATTGGCAGTGGCACATGCCTATAATATCTGTACTCAGGGGCTGAGACAGGAGGATCACCGAGTTCTAGGCCAGTCTGGCCTACACAGTGAGTTCAAGGCTAGCCTGAACTGCATAGCAAGACCCTATCTCAAAAAATAAAAATTATTTTCTGAGAGATAGCCCATCTCTGCAGAGCCAAGACTAAAAAAATGCAGTCAAGGCCTAGAAAAGGCTGGACTTTAGCCATTCTCGTGCTCACTCTGGCCACTTGCTGGGAGCCCCAGAGGCTCCTGGGCCCTGGTGCCTCTCACTCTGTGAGGCTTCCTCCCTCACTCCACTCTCCACTCTCTCCAGAATAAGAAACCCCAGCAGCCATCCTCCTCTCCTCCACCAACAAGCTGGGGATAAGATCAGTGTCATGAAATAAAAGCTGTAAAATCAAAATCACAGATTCCTCAAGCTGGCGATTATTTCAAGCTAATACCTTCATCTCCTAAATGAGATGACTGAGTCCCAAGTGAACAGGTTCCCAGCAGGCATAGGAACACCAGACAGAAGCAGCATGCAACAAGATATCGTCTACTTGTTGGAGAAACCCTACTGACTGCCCAGGATCTACAACAGTCGGCACGAGATGCTGAAATGTAGATAAAAAGGGGATGCAGAGCTTGTCTTCCAGGGGAGACAAACAGAAACCAACGCTGATGAGACTGTGAAGTGGGTGTGAATACAGATTCTCACCCAGAGGCCGTAGGGAACTCAGTGTGGACTCAGAGGGAACTAAAGTGTGCAAGTCCTGGAGGTGTCTAGAACTTCACATAATTCAAGCAGTGGCATGGAATGGTATTAAGCATGGCTTGCTATGGTGGATTAACTAATGGTCAACTTGTAACACCCATGTGAACTAAATCGACGTGGTTGTGGGTGTAGAAGGCTCACCTGAGGATTGTTGCCAACAGCATAAAGGGAGAACTGTAGGGGCAGATGGTGTGCTGCTGATTCTCTGGAAGAAGCCTGTCATGCTGGTTTTCCTGATATGAACTCAGCTGTTCTCATTGTGGGGTCCTTGCTGTTGGTGAGGATATCTGTGGTTCTCTTCTGGGAGCTCTGGTCCTTACCTTGAGCATCACTTCCTGGCTCCAGTGCAAATCCCTCAGTCTGCTGGCACAGATCCTTCAGACCACTAGCACAGACTATCTAACTTCCATGACTAAGCTTTGGGTCTTCCCAGCGCAGATGCCTGATACATACTTGCATGAGATGTTCTTTTGGGCTCTACCCCTCCAGTTGCAATCAGACAGGACATTGCCGTAGGATCCAGGCCCTCAGCCGGATTCTTAGGTTTCTAGCGGATGGGTAGATCTCTTGTACTCTTCTGCATTTGATTTTTTGGGTGAATACTATAATCCTGTAAATTATGTGTCCTGTATTAAATCTATTCCCTTGCAAACCCTATCTACAACACTTGCTGAGCAGGTATTTCTCATTTAATCCTTACCATAATGCTATAGATACCACCAGTTTACACAAAAGGAAACTGAGGCAAAACCCACTCAATGTCTTGTCAGAGGTTACATGACCAGAAGGGGGTTACATGACCAGGGCTTCAGCTCCACACTCCCCACTACTTCCTCTGCCTTCCTCTCATCTCAGAGTCTTTGGGACCTTAATCTACAATGTTGCAGAAACCTTCCACCCACGAGCCAGACGGCACACTTGGGCTCTACATCAGCATCACATTGCCTTTGTGCCAGAGTCATGTTTAATGACCCTGAGTCCCTGAAAGCTCAGGCTCTGCCCTGAATTCACACAATCCATCTCTAATGCAGGCATCTCCACAGCCACCTTTCAAGACTGTTTCCAAGCAACAGAGGTTCATGTGTTTTCTCTCTGTGACCACATAAAGCAAGTACTCTGATCTACCATGGAAGAGATTCCACTTTGATACTGTTCCTCCCTCTGTCCCTGGGAGAGCCTAGAGCATCTGTGCATTGTTGCCTGATCCCTCAGTTCCAAGGATGAGGAGAAATACCACTCTGAAGCAGTTTCCATGTGCTATGCACCATGCAGACTGCATCACTGTGCTGGCTCATTGGACACTTGAAACAACTCTCGGAGGAAAGTGTTATTATCATTCCCTTTTAAAAGGGAAAGAATTCACACAGGAGCAGGTAAAACATTTGATGGTTCACTTCAGGCCTCAGTGATGTTCAATGGAAGACCCAGGTTTCCACTCAAGACAGTTCTTCTCCAAGGCTGGCTAGAGCTCAAGGCCACCTGCATGGCCATAAAACTACATTGTGAGTCTGCAAAGCCTGGGCCTTTGACTTCAAGCATCGTGTTTTATCCAATTGTGCCAAACAACTGTGGCCAGAAAGCAATTGTCATTGTATAAGAAATCCATTATGATCCACGGAGCCCCTGAAAGATGCTTGGAGAATATGTTCTGTGAATCAAAAGCAATGCCATGCATTATGTGTCCCTGGAAACAGCTGTCCAGGCTTAAAGACGGCAGAACAATCCAAAATGCAGATCCAGCTTTGCACAGTCTCTACTGACTGATTTGCCTTCTGCTTCCCAGACAATTACATCCTCCAAGCCCAGAGGAAGCTGTCCTTGTAGGAAGAACAGTATGACATGACACCAGAAGAGATAACGCAAATGATCTCAGTTGCACCAAGTGGCCTATTGCAGATTTCCTATTGGCCAATGAGGCAATCTTCAAATGAAGTAATCTGTATTCAAAGCATTTTCAACAAAAGCAACCAAAAGAAGCTTTAGGCTCCCTCCTACACACATGGCCCTAGAGCTTCTGCCAGTCTACACACACACACACAAACACACCTTTTCTGAGGCTGATTTCCAGAAGTAGGCAATGGACTAAGTCTATTACCAATTTTCATGGGAAATGAGTGCCAAATTGAGCTCATTAGCTGGTAAGCATGTGTGGCTTGTAAATTTGTCCTGTCACTTTCCTGATTAAAATTTTTCTGTATCTTCTCATATCGCATAAGGAAAAAGTATCCTTGACATAGATTGCAAGGCCCTTGACCTGGGTCACAGGCTGCCTTCCATCTTCTCTGCTCCCCAGGGTTCCTGCTTGCTCTTCTTTTTCCCAGTATGCCTCTGGGCTCCTCAGGCTGGCTTTGGCATGTACTGTTCCCCCTGGATGCTTTCCCCCACTTCCCTCCCATCCTCCCTCTACTTCCCCCTCATCTCCAGATTTTTCAGGTCTCAGTTTAAAGTATTATCTTCAGAAAAGCTCTTGATCTCATGCTCTGCCCAACAATCTCTTCCCTTCAACCTCTGCACTTTCTCTTTCACAATTTTCACCACTCATCTTTTATGTTTCCCCAGCAGGCAGGAAGTCCCAGGAGGGCATGCTGGTGTCCTTTTTGTTCACTGTAGTCTCAGTGTCTATCATGGTTTGCTGCCACACAGGAAGGGCCAAAGAAGACCTTCCAGAGTGGAGAATCCCGGGTTGTCCCCATCAAACTGGGACGCAGAGGAAGGAAAGTTGGACTGTCCATGGTTCTGACAAACGAGAGCCAGGCCCAGCATCTGGATGATGAGCTATGAGTATATTCACCTGCTGCCCTGGAACAGGTTTTCTTTGTCTTGTGGGGTACACTGTTCCCAGGCTGTATAGCCATATGTTCAGCATTCCTGTAGCTTGGATCTGGAATATTCCCCAAAGGTGCATGTGTGGAATGCTTGGCCCCCAGCCTGTAGCTCTACTGAGAGGTGGTGGAATCTTCAGGAGCTGGAAGGAACTTGGATGGATTACTGGTCCACACCCTTGAAGAGGATATTGGGACCACAGCTGCTTTCTGTCCCTCCTTTCTGGCTGCCACAGGTGGCAGCTTCTTCCACCAAGCATACCCACCATGATGTACTGCCCTGCCACAGGCCCAAAGGCAGCAGGCCAAGTATCCATGAACTGAACAATCTAAAACTATGGCCAAAGTTAACTTTTTCCTTTAATAAGTTGATTTTTCAGGTGTTTTGGCACCATAGTGAAAAGCTGGCTAATATAAGCACTATACAGTGCCTCTAGGCCTTGCTCTTCTTTTCCTGCATGGATGTCCTGGGTGCTCCATCCTTCCCCAGGCATGCAAAGAGATTGTATAGTTCTGTTCTTCTATCTCTCCAACTCACAGTGCCACTGTGCCACATGTCTCTGCCATATTAATGGTAACTTATGATAATGGCATATTGTTTGGTTATTTCCTATAAATGTGGTCAAATGAGTCTCAAGTATTGATGTGACTGTTATTGCTGTCAAGATTCATTTCCCAGCCTGGTCCCCACCCTTGACCCCTTTGCTGACTCTCAGAATGTGCTACTGAGCCACTAGTTCTGACCAGCAAAGAGAATGCACACTCTGAGCATATAAACTCAATATATTATTAACCAAATCTAAATATGACTAGAGGAGCAATCCCCCCTGAAAAGCAGCATGTGGTGAATTTCAAAGTAAAATAAATGCTTTAGATTTTGTCCTACTCTTCTAGATGTAGCAGAAACCAAGCAGCAGACTGGACATCCTGGGCTCTCTGACAAAATCACAAGGAAGTTCTAGTGATTAGAAAGGTGTGAAGACAGATAGGAGCGAGGTCTGGCCCAAAGTGCCTTGGTGGGACAGTTGGTGCTGTAATGGAGGATCTTCACTTCTCACAGAAGTACACATGTCCATTGATGCCAATTAGTCACACTCTGCCAAAGGGCTGAGGAGGGAGTTTTAAGATCTTCTCATGACACTTTTGAAGTCTTTGAAGAGCTAATGGAACACAAAGCAGACCTGGACTCTGGGAAACTCTACTGGCCACTATATAATGGCCTGCAATTACAACCTTGGGCCCAGGCCACCATTGCCCTCAGCTCTGGCTGCAGTGCCCACTGCCATTGGGGCCTGCTGGCTCACCATCCCAGGGCCCTGGGTTTTCAGTAACAGAATCTCAACACAGGCAGTGATATTATTAAATAGCAAGTGTGGCTGCAGTTCCCACTGTACTGTGCAGATTCCAAGCACATCTTACGTTTGCTTTTTTTCATTCTGAGACCACCTCTTTGCCCCCTGATGAAGACACTGAGTCTTGTTCATAAGCAGTGACTTGTCCAGAGTCATATCATTGGTCAATAGCAGAGCCTTGCTCTGAGCAGGTCCTTTTGCTGCAGAACACCTGTCAGGTGGCATGACTGTCCAGTGACTACTGGCTGACATTGGCAGTGGGCACAGCAGGGCCTGGTTGTAGTGTAGTAAAACACTGAACACTAGCAGTTTTCACTGTCCTGTTCACTCTGGCTGCCTTTGAGGCTGAAGAGTTGGCTCTTGCTGCAAGTCCTTTGGTACTTTTGTCATGAGAAATAGTCGTACTAGCAAAAAGCAAGGTACTAGGCTTCCTAGAACATAATTGTTCATTGACATGGCTTTCCCAGGCCCTCTTGTGGCATTCAGAAATAGCAGGAGAGTTTGAGTGCATTCCTTTTCTATTTCTAGGGAGCTTACTGAGATCAGCTGGGGAGATAGCACAGCTTCCTCCTCATCTTGCAAGAATCTGGAAATTGCACCCAGCTCATAGATGGCTTGTGGGGAGTGGACCAGACTTCTCCTGGTTTGGACAAGAGAAAGCTCAGCCCAGTAGAAACTTCCATGGTGATTTCCACAAAGATATGGGTGGTGTCAGCTGATTCTACTGCTGGATAGTATCTACTTCAGTGCCTAGAACCTGAGAAATACCCAATAAATGTTGGATAATCTCTTGATTATGGAATATGTGTACCTAAGCTTTTGTTAACTTTCCATTGGGACAGGACCACGGAGGCTCCAGATCTGGAAAAAAGCACATTCCCTGAAGTTAGGCAGGCAAGGTGAAGACCATGTATCCTCGGGAAACCAGACTGATCCTGGAAGCCATAAGGCAGGAGCTAAGCATTTGGGACAGCATATGACAGTCCAAGGTCCAAAGTAGGCTGGAGTGTGCCCAGATGGGACTGTCTTCAGGAGCAAGGTATCCAGGGCAGTGTCATTGAAGAACCACAGTAGGCAAGTAGTGGGAGTCAAAAATATTTCTTCTGAGAAATGGCCCCTAAAACCAGGCTGGAGACCCTCCATGTCATAGGCAAAGGGATTTGCAAGAACAAGAGAGCTCCCATACTATGTGGCACCTGGGAGGGGATAGTTAAAGACAGGAGATGAAGGGAAGAAAGATGCCCAGTTCCCACGATGTGTGCTAGGCCAGGGACAGACTCCAGCAAGGATAACATGGTGCAGAGGGCATCTTTACCCATTTCCTGTTGCTATAACAAAATCCCTGAGGCTGGGTAATTTATAAGGAAAGAAGTTTTTTCCAGATCATTGTTCTGGAGGCTGTGATGTCTCATGCTGTTTCAACTCATAGTAAAAAGCAGAAGGTCAGGCAGGGGTTTATAGAAGGGAGGAACACAGGCATCACCTTGCTTTATAACCCAATTCCTTCAGAGCAAGAATTCATGAGACAGGCATTAGCTCACATAGAATATTTCATCCCCTTGACCCCATACCTCAAGCCTACCCTTCGGCACCTACCTCAGGACCAACATGAGTTTTTCTGGGGATGGACCCTCACCACACCACAGCAGATAGGCTGCTATATCTAGCTACCTCCAACATCCCTCCTACAGTCTTGACCCAGGCTGGGCCATAGGTGGGGTGCTGAGTACCAAAACAGGAGAGGAAGTATGCAGAGACCAGAGACCAGACAGGGCCTGCAAAGGCCTTATCTGTGCCCATGGAGTTTAATGGCTGTATCTATCTAGGGGGACATGGAGTGGCTCTTAGGACAGTGAAAAATATATTGACCTCTCCAGGGAGAAACAGAAGGGAGTGGAGCTTAGAGCTCCTGTAAAGGCTTAAGGGCCCATTACATGGGAGTCAAGCTAGTGCTGGGATCTGCCTTTCCCCACCACCCAAATCTGATTCTGATAGATTCTGTTCCTGGAGCTTGTGGTCCACGGGGCATAATGAACTTCAGAATAGGGCCAGAGCAGCTCATGTACAAATGAGCCCAGACAATCACAAAAGAGGTGTCATGGTTGCATGCTGGGAAGATGTGTGGGACTCCAAAGGACAAGAGGACTGACAAAGGAAGGAACCGCTGATAGGTTCTGTGCAGTCTCCAAAAAAAGACTGAGCTGGGGTAAAAGAATAGATTGGCTAAGTGAAGTCATCGCTATGGCATCTCTGTTGTGCCAGGGCTTCATTTTCTACCCAAGCTACCATTCAGAGCATGTTCAAAGCAGATCTTGCTCATTTTCTACCAAAGCAGAGGGCAATTACAATTCCCTCGGAGCATTCCCGGGAGCAGGAGGAGGAGACAACTGTGGAATTGCTTCTTTGTGCCTTCCAGCTTTCACTTCTGCAATCCAGGAGCAGCTTTTGGGGAAGGGACAGGATCCAGGCAGCTCCAGAAGGCTCAGAGCATGGCACAAGGGGTAGCTCCTGGGGTGTGCCTCTGGTCTGATGGCTGGGAAGGATGGAGTGCAGTTCAGATGCCTGCAACCCTGAAATTCTGGAGCACCAGAGGACTGCACTATTTCCTCTGGTGGGGGGCGGAATCTAGGGTTCTGTCCCATTGGGTGGAATTCTCCATTAAGTAAGATTCTTTCCCTGCCTGGAGCTAGGCCATTGCTTTCAGGGCTCTGGATTTCAGAACACACCCAGAGTGTCCCCCTGCAGTGGGCCTCACTTGTGGTGGTACTTCATATGCCCTTAGAGAAAACTCCCATCTCAGTGTCTTCAACCTCTTACAACACACTTGTCTTTGCCCCTTCTAAAGTTTCTCTAATTTTTTTTTGTGTCCAATAGCTATAACAGAAAAGCACTGAGTCATTTTCACTGTATTCTTCACTGGACAGAAAGACAGTCTCACTTTCTGGGTGCAAGGCTCAGAACACTTGACACAGGGTATGGAGGGGGTGTGGAACTGGATTTGAGATCCTGACCCACCTCTGCCACTACCTGCATTGCTTGCCCTTCAGCTACCTCTCTGATGCTAATGCTGCCTATGGCAACTTCCCTAGGGCTTTGGGGAACTTGACAAAATCCCAAGACAGCAGAAAATTCTGTTTTCACTGCTAAGACCCCCACCCTTGCACAACAAAGCCTGAATTCTCTTCTGCCTCCCTCCTTCCCAGCCATCATCTCTAAATGGCCCCTCTTCTTTCCTAGCCCCAGAACGCCTGTCCAAGAGGAGATGACAGAATGAAACTGATGGTCTGAGCTAAAAATAACCTAAAAACAAACAACTCTGAGCACTTGACTGAACTTAGCTTTGTATTTTCATCCTACAGGGATTCTGCTACCACATGTGGACTGGACCAAAGCTAGACATTTTCCTGACAGATAGGCTCCACATAGATCCTGGGCTGCAGTCTCCCTTTCTGGAGCATCTTGGTCAGCTCCCCCACAGTCCAGCTCCAACTCCCTGTTCTATCCCCAAGGACAGGAACGTAGGAGTCTGCAGAAAAGATGCTCTTGAAACAGCTTAGAATTCCCAGCTGCTCCTACCATGGAGCTTACAATCAGGAAACAAGTGCAAACACAGGCAGGACCTGTATCCTTTGACTTTTATCTCACGATGGCCTTTGATGAACCTGAATCTAGCCTCTTATTCCAGAACCCTCGGAACACAGACATCCCCTTGCTTCATTCTCAAGTTTGTTTATTGAGCGCCCATGGAGTCTGTGGTACTAATTCTCAGAGTTCAGAGCCACAGTCTAGTCAAAAGTTGACCAGAGATAGTAGTACAGAGAATATTTCCTAGCTGCATAACATCTGTAAGGGACAGGGCAGGAGAGAACTAATCACAAAACAAATTCCTATTCAAAGCAACAGAATCTCCTCCAAGAGTAATATATTGTCTATGCACACACACCCACGCACACGCACACCTATACCCCTCTGAATGAACACATAATATACCCACTTGGTTGTATATGCATGCATATACAGGCATCTGTGGGTAAATAAACTACTATATATACTTTATGCACACACACACACACTCATACACCACCACACAGACAGATAATCTGGCTTATGCTATCAAAGACAGTATGTCTCCATGTTCTAGTAGAAGCAATCTGTCCTAGATGCCTGCAGCATGCAAAACTTGGAAGATCCAGAGAATCACAGTTTAGGAAGATGATGCGGACACACAGGTACTTTTCCATCCTTGGGGCCCCAGCCACAGGTTGCTCTTTTTGGTGACAGCAAACCCTTCCTGAAGGGCTCCCAGAGCAGAGTGGAGGAGCCAAAGCTCCCTGTTTAGGACTGAGCTCATATGAGCTCTGTTGAGTTCACCAATCTTCAAGGCAGAGTCGAAAGCTCTGGTATTCGAGTGTGGAGTCCTGCAAACAGCATTCCTGGGGACGGCGTGGCAGATTGAGGTGAGAGTTCCTTTCCTTGCTCACTCTCTGCAGCTCCCCAGAGGTGCTAACGCATTTTGTAGTCATTAGATACTGACGTTTCGCACAGTTGTCCCTTAAAATCCAAGTCTACTGTGAAGTCGAGGTCTCGCTGCAAAGAGAGCAAAAGACCACAGCATGAGTCTGGGTAGGAAGCTGCTGCCCCTGCCCAGGCACAGGTTTCTTCTTGGTAGGACAGGAAGGGCAGCTGTGGGGTTCTTAAGAGTTTGCAGCTAAGAGATCTCCATGTAGGGTCCTTAAGATCTATTCTGGTGCTTCATTTTTATCCCAATACTTCCTGTGTTCCCTCTGACTTTACTCTGGGAGAAGAAAGGGGATGCTAAATCATCTGGGATATAACTCTCCAAGCACTCTGGAGACTTGTGTTCCTGCTCACTCTTTGTGCTGCTCCAAAAGAATCAGTCTCCACCTAGCAGGTCAGGTGAAGAAATGTGAGCTAAACCTCTTCCAGGCCAGTAGAAACAACTATTTCTAAGCCCCACTCGTCCTAAATGAGGCTGAACCCATTTATTCAACAGTGCCTCTTCTCCATCTACCTCCTCTCACTCCCATGAAGAGCAGCTGTCTAGGCCAAGAGTCCAGAGGGTGACCTGGAGAAAGTGTCTAGCTGCTGTATCTGCAGGGTTCAGGCTGGAGTCCTTCAGCTAGGCCTGGTCACCTGCAAGTGCAAGTCCCTGCTGCCCACCTTGGAACATTTCTGATTATACAGGACATTGGAACCAGACCAGGGGGTCTTTGGAGCTCTCTAGGACCAGCTTCATGGGTCCCTTCTTATCAGTGTTCCTGGCCACACAGAGGGTCCTCAGCACTCACCACATTTTTGGCATTTGGCTTCATGGATATGGTTCCATAGATTTCCTCCCCTCTCCGAACAGTGAGGTAATCTTCTAAGTAGAACACAGTCTGCTTCCAGTGGGTGTAGGGGGCGTCTGGGGCTGAAGCGTGACATCGGGAGAGAAGAAAGAAGAGTCAGAGACTAGGTGCCCAGAAGAGCCGAGGCTGGCACCCACACAGAGTGCTGGGCTTCCATGGAGCTCACTGCAGTCACCACACACCCGTATTCTTGTAGGGTCCAGGCCCAGCTGGTCCCAGCACCCTTCCTCCCATTACATCCTCAAGGACCACTGAGCTTAGCGAGATGCCAGAAGAGAAACGGGCTGATAATACACGTTCACACATGTTACAATTGACTCTCATGATATTCCTGTTTTAATTAGTCCCACAGAGCAAGAATACTCTTTCAGACAGTGTGGGTGAGATGCTAGAGCAGGACATGCTATAACCCCGTAAGTCAGTGGTCCCTTAACCATTTTGGCATCAGGGACTGGTTTTATGGAAGACAATCTTCCCATGGACAGAAGGCAGAAGAGATGGTTTAGGGGTGAGATTTGCAAAAGAGGTTTGCAACCTAGATCTGTTGTATTCACCCTTGACAGTAGCTTTCATGCTTCTCTGAGAATCAGTGCTGCCACTGCCACTGGTCTGCAGAAGGTGGAGCTCAGGTGATAATGCCCACAGTGGAGAGCGGCTGTAAATATAGATGACACCTTGCAGGCCCACTGGCCCCTGCTCACCTCCTGCTGTGTGGCCCAGTTTCTAAGGCTATCGACCTGGTACCAGTCCATGGCCTGAGGCACTGGGGACCCCAGCCTTAGATGACATCATTTATGCAAACTCCACAGCTAAGCCGGTGTTCCAGTTCCCCTGACATACTTGCTCTTCCACACACAAATAGCTTTCTGTGCCTGTTGCTCTGTCCTACAGCAGAACTCAGCACCCTGGCCCAGTTTACTGTGTGCTTCCAACAGTGCCTTCCTAACTGGACCAGGACAAAGGCAGATGACTCTCCTTCCACAGGTCATTCCTCCTGAATGAGCCAAGGCCACAGCAATGCTTGTCCCTCCCCCTTGTAGCTCTGGGTGAGAGGTTCTGCCTATGACACTCCTCCCCCTCTTCAGCAGTGCTGTGTTTAGACCATTCTTTTCCTTCAGCAGTAGTTTCTCTCGTCAGCCTCCTGACTTCTCGACCCTGGATTAGGGCTCCAACAGCACCCTGAGGTCATGTGGCCATGATGTGGAGCACACTGCAGTACCAATGCCTTCTGCTCCACTTACTTGCACGCTCCACAGGAATACATGAGGGGAGGGGCTATATATCTGCTACTGCATTCAGTCTGTAAGTATAGGGTATGTGGATGAGGGCAAGAACCCAAGAGCAGGCATCTTGTGATGCCTCAGTGTCCCCATACAGTTCACTAATACTGGAGCTTTTGAACTCTATGGATAACAGGACAACCCACTTTACAGTCAGCACCACCGGGCCCAACCTCTCCCCTCCCCTCGCCAGAGTTTCCTCTTCACGTAGAACCAGTGCTAAAGATGACAAGACACTGGGATAACATGATAAGGACCTTTCAAATCAACCCATAGAAAGACTTCTATGTGACTTCTGGGGCAGAGCAAGGTGTGGTTGCTGGGAAGTACTATAGCCAATTTTCAACTCATGAGGGAGAACTGGAGCTGTATCACAGTCATATGAGCTCCTCAAGGTCCACTCCAGCAGTGACTACATAGCTATTCCTGACGTCATGCACACTGTGACCAAGTGACCTATAAGATCATCCAAAGCCCCAAGATTGATATGAATTGGGCTAAAGAGTCTGTTGTTCTTTGCACTTTGCAGTGAATTGGCTTGGCCAAATATCAGTGGTATGGACAGAGACTCCAGCAGCCTTCAGTGTGTGCCTTTGGAAACCAATGCACACTCAAGGTCATGGGGACAAAGCACAGCCTGTGCACTTGGAAGGAAAGGAGGACAACAAATGTGAAAGCTGTGCTCCTTAGACTCTGATCCTCCCTGGCTTCCAAGGTGCACTGCTGCCTGCAGGCCAAGTCCACCTGTGTCCCATGTGCTTCATGCCAGCTACCTCTACATAAATTATCGAAAGATGGTTTCCGGCTGTGGATAATGTCAGTGTGTGACTGACAGCACTCTCCCCCCAACTTCCATCTGCACTGACTCAGCCAGGTGTCTCTCCTTTTTCCTAAAGACCTTCAGGAAAGGAACTCAAATAGCCTCCTGTCACCAGATCTGAGACTTGTTGGACAGCAAGCACAGAGGTTTCACTCTGATGGTAGCTGCCAAATCATGCCAATTCTGGACTGGAGAAAAAGCATTTGTGTTTCCTTAATATCAAAATCAAGGATGAAGAACTTCCCCAAATATCTCATGCCTGTGACGGATCCATTTACCTTGGACTAATTGTCTATACCAGAGTCTCAATCTTAGCTCATCATTAATGTGTCCTTTCTCGAATCTGTAGTTTTGACTGTACTCCAAGGTTTGGAATACAGTAATTGTGGAAAGTGGACAAACCTGCTGAGACATAGCCTCACTTTGAAGATCTAACAGCCTGAGAAGGTACCAGTTATTCTGAAAAGCAGAAAAACCTGATGAGACATAGGCCCTCCTACCATGCACTGCAGGTATACAGCAATGGGCAGAATCACTGTGCATCCTTCTTTTTTTTTGGCGGTACTGGGGATCGAACTCAGGACCCTGCGCTTGCTAGGCAGGCATTTATTCCACTGAGCTATATCCCCAGCCCATGTGCATCCTTCTTCTCTTGGGTAGAAGTAGTAGAAAGACACTTGTTAGGCAGCAGTAAGCCCAGTTTCTAGTCTCTACCTTGCCACAGACTTGCACTGTGACTCTGGGTCCATGCTCTATATCTGCAAAATATGGGTCATGACACTTATGCCCCAAGGTACTCAGCATGAGATCAGATGGGGAGGGAAGGCATACTAACAGTAACAAAACTTCCAGTTGTGCCCTGGGTAGTTCCAGTTTACATCTGTTCTTCTGGCATAAGTATTAATAGCTCTCCCTTTTACTTGTAAAAGTGCCCTTAATTGTGCTCTTAAGTGCCCTTAAATTGTGTGGTCTCTGTACATATAACATATGAGGCCCATATTAGGGTATTGCTAAGCCACTGCATCTAGTAGTTATTTCATCATTATTGAAAGTGTTACACAATTCTGTTCATCTGAGCACATGACTCTGGCCTGCAAGGATGAGCGGCCTCTCTGGTTGTCTACAATGTCCTGAGAGAGCATTTAGTGTAGCTAAGCCTAGGGCGAGCAGTGAGCACAGGACTACAGACTATATGCAGAGCTCTCCGGAGTAAACAGGTCTTCCCTCCCTCCCCAGTCTGTGGACATCAGGATCTACAGCTGGTTTGCAGCTTTCCCTGTCATGGAGATGGCTTTCTCCTTGTAATATTCTGGCCCCACACATCAGCCCCATTTTGTCTTCCTCCCTCACACCCTGTTTCCATCAGTCTTTGGGTTCTAGAATGGACACATTTCACTCCATACTTAGAAGCATCTATGACCAGTGCTGGCCATGGCATCCAAGTTACAGGTGCAAGTTCTTTTATCCTTGACTTCTACTTGGGATGCTGAGCACCTGCCAGCTGTGGTTATAAATCCGGGAATAGCAACAAGATGAGCACACTTTGTATCTGCCCTCCACCTGCAGATCTTACAGCCGAAGACAGGTAAACAGCAATAAAGAGAGGATGGTAGGAACTGTGGTCAGGATGGGGGCCAGGAACACATAAATATGAGGGAATAAAAGGCAGGTGCTTCTTACAAGATTTTCTTGGTACTTTTGGAAAGGGAATCTTGCTTTCTGTTTCACTCCCCAGTGGCTAAGTGGCTGGCAGTACTTTCTGGGATATAATAACTTTGCAAAGCTGTAAATTTGAAACCATATTCCCTAGAGGGGCTGCAAGCCTTTTGGGGAATTCAAGACTAAGTACCAAGAAACTTCTTTGACCTGGGAATGTGATTCAATGTCACAGGGAGGCAAGGCTGAAAAAAAGATGCTGGGCCTGAGACTCAGAACACAACTGGCTCAACCTTGCTGACTGCTGAAAGCTTGGTCCTTGAATCCAGGCCTGCTGCTATCTGAGCTGTTGCCTTCTACCTATGCAGCTAAGCTGAACTCAATTGCAACCCAGCATCCAGGTCCCTTTCTACTCCTCCCACCAAGAGCATATCCAAGACATGAGGACGGTGGGGCCTGCTGGCTAGGTGGCTGTGGCTCTTGGGGACAGTGTCTACTATTAAAGGGGCCATTTTAAAACTTTGCACTATGTGGTGTATCTTTGGTTGGTTCCCTCTGCAAGCTGCCCTGGACTGAGATGAAAATCTTAGTGGAAGAGCCCTGGGGAAAGAGTCACACCAGCACACTGTGCTTTGCATAAAGTTCAAAGGCAACTGGACCAAGCAGTAGCTTTTTCAGGTACGTGCATACTTGCGATGAAACATTTTTAAAAATAGCAAAGGTCTGCTGTGGTGGTGCACATTACTGAGATGATAATAAACAAATAAATAAATAAATAAATGAGCAATACGTGAACCTCACATGGTCCCACGATGACAGTGTGTCATGAACCCCAAATCAGTGTAATCACCTGAGATCTTGAAAAACTGAAAGGTATGACTCTACTGGTGGACAGAAGCAGACAGTCTGAATCTTCCCACCACCAGCTCCACAGGAGCCTGCAAACTCTGCTCTGGGCTGGAAATGAAACCCTGTGCTCACATCCCAAAGTGTCAGAGAAATTATTTCTGGTCCTGAACTCCAGCTATGTGGCCCAAAGTCACAAGGATCTCTCGCGTGTAGAGATCTTCCCTGTGAGAGAGGAAATGACAGCCCCTACGCAGGGGTCAACAGCACTGGCCACATTCACAGCTATTGGGTTAGGGGCAGTCACTCACAAGAGCAGGGCTCTCAGGCTTGAGCAGGACCTAGATAAGTGGAGGTATCCTTGAGACCCAGACTAATGGGCTCCACTCCAAAACTTCTAAGTCAATGAGGCTGGGGCAAAGCCTCAGACTTTGCAATGCTGGCAAATCCCCATGCAATGCTGATGCCCCATCCAAGGACTATGCTTTGAGATCCACTGTACCAAGGCATGGGAAGCTGAGGACCATAAGACCTCCAAAGTCCCTTAGGACCTAACCTGATGGAATTTTGTGCAAAGGGAAGGAAGCATCACATCATCATTGCAAACAAACAAAAACAGAGGATTTAGTCTTGGAGTCAGTATGGGACATAGTGCAAATGTGGTCAGTGAATAGGAAGGAAATGGGCCAATGGATTAGATGCTTCAATCTAGAGGACAGATCTTGAGTAACAACCAGAGACAAATTCTTTAATGCTGGCCTTGAGTTTCACTGAGCCTCCTCTGCAGGGCTCAGCAGACTGCCTGCTTGGCTTCAGGGACAGGAAGTACGTCATTTTAAGGAAAGACAAATCCTGTTGAAAGATGCAGGGCTGGAGTCCTGGCTTTAGAAGCCCAGATTTTTTCCCTTTGTGTCCTTGTGCATTGATTTTCTCACCACCTGCTGCAGGGCAGACCCTGGGATAAGTATTGTCTGGGGATAAGCAAGGGAGAGCCAGCCACTGTGTCTTTGTTTCTACGTTTCAGTTTTAGCCATTGTCCTCAAACAAACTCTTCCTCAGTTCCTGTACTACCTCTACTCCTTCACCATCACTAGGCAAAGTCCTTCCACATCAAGGAGAATCTCCCTTCTTCCCCTGGCTTCTGCCCAATGGGAGGATGAGCTCACTGACTGCCTCTGTGGGGAGAAGAAGCTGGCAGTGTCCCAGGTTGTACCTCTATGGTCTTCCCTAGGGCAAGAAGTTACCACCATGGGCCTGGCTGGTACATTCTAGAAGCCCTGGTCATGGTGGTTAGGAGACAATAGTTCTAGGGAATGCCTTTCTGTGAGAAGTGAGATAATCTCTTGCTTGCTTTGTCCACAGAAGACTCTTTGTCATTTTGGTTTCAGGAAGCGAATGTTCATCTGCTCCATTTCTGGAAAAACTCACTTATCACTTCCTCCTGCCACATACACTCAGCCCTGAACACATGCTCCCAGTACCCAGGAAGAGTCCCAGGAATGGCCCACTATGAACACAATCCCAAAGTGGGAATGTAACTATTGAAGACTCACTTAACAGAGACTGGTTTAGAGCTGTTTCAGAAGCCAGGATAAAGAGATGAATGAAATGTGATCTCTGCCTTTGAGAGGAGCAGGTTGATGAGGTTTACAAAGAAGAGTGGGAATGTTGAACACATGATGTCACAGCGTACACTGGAATCCAGCATAGCGGCTTACAAAAGAAAGTGGGTCTCCCCATGAGGCCAGGGAAGAATCTCCAAGATAAGCAGTTGACTAAGAAAGGGTAGTGAGGGCAGTGTGGATAGTGTGAGCTGACCTACATGTTTAAACAGGTGTCATTTTGATACTCTACAGCAGTTAAGGGGAAGCTGAATTGCATGTTCTCAGGGATCCCTTGCATTTATACCAAATGTTAGGGAGCTCTGAGAACCGAAACTTTATCTAAAAGGAAAGAGATGATCAAGTGTTCTTGCACTGAGAGATGATGCCTGTCTGGGTCAAGAGAGAGGGTGACAAACTGTTATGAGTTGAATTGGGACTCCCAACATTCATGCTTAGTCCTCAACCTCCAGTACCTCAGAATGTGATTCTATGTGGAAATTTGGCCTTTAAAGAAGTAGTTAAATTAACATAGATGTTTAGCATGGACCCTATTCTCCATGATGCATAAGATAGAAGAATTTCCCAGAGCTCAGAGTGCTGCAGGGAGCCCAGAGTGGCTGCACCATGCATGGCACAGTAGTGATGGGACAGGGCTAAGGCAGTCTTAGCAAGGAGGAATGAGCTGGGGAAGCAGTGAGGCCAGGCTATAGAGTGCCTCTAAAGGGAGCCTGTATGGGTGACGTGACTCAATTGTCCCCAGAACTGGAGACTTGGTCCCCAGTGCTGATATGGTGAGAGGTGGAGTCTTCATGAGAGGATTGGACCTCAAGGATGTTGCCCTCAGGAAAGGACTCACTGACCTGTGAAGTGGTGGGCTCCTGGGTATTGTGAGGTGGCTTATCCAGCACAATCTCTCTGTCTCACCCTGTGGTGCCATCTGTGGTGCCATCTGCCATGATGCTTGAGACCTGACCAGATGCCAGCACCATGCCCTTAGACTTCTGGCCTCCAGAACCAGAGGCAAATACGCTTCCATGCTTTCTAAATTAACAAGTCTTCAGTATTCTATTATAGTGACAGAAAGTGGATGACAATAGTAGGGATGATCTTTGGGGAACACAACCAGGGATTTAATGAAGACAGATTGGAGGGAAAGTAAGAGGTAAGGAAGAAACACAGGGACTGATTTGTAGGTGGTATCCTGTACTGAGGTATGGTAGGAGAGGCAGAGCTATCTCAGTAGTTCCGTGTCCTCAGCCCTCACGTAGAATGAGCTCGGTAAATGTGAACAGAACAAGTGTGCATTTAAAGAGTCTCAGGGGAGCCCCGACCCAGTACCTGCCTCCTGGCTCTCCTCACCCGACACTCTCCCTCTAGGAGGATGGGCCACAGTCTCTTACTTTCTCCTGGGGCAGCATGTCCGGCCCTGGTGGGCCCCCCAGTTGAAGCCTGCCCAGTCACCGTGCACAGAACCTCAGTGAAGCACAGAGGAGGAGGGGAAGCCCAGAAAACCAACAGGAAGCTCACCTGTGGAAAACCCCATTTTCTTGTGGCACTTGGTAAACTCAATATTAAAATAGGTGACAAGGGCGTGGACATAGTCGTTACGCTGTATCTGCAGGCAGAATGCGGAGGTAAACGACAGCTCTTCCGTCTTCACGGTGTAAATGTCCACCTCCTGCAGCCCAGAGGAGAGAGAATGCCACAGTTTTGTGAAGGCCAGGGCCTAGCTGTAGCCTCATCCCAAGAGTTTCTCCTCAGGGACCTCTCTCCAGGTGCCACTATTCTTGGTGGCCCACCTGCCACCTCCTAGTTACCTCCCCCACCTCCTCTAGGGTGGAAGATTCTCAGGAAATGGTGCGAATGGACTTTAACCAAAGCCTGAGGGTAATAAAACTAAGCAGATAAATCTGCTAGGAAGAAAGGCTGATTGGACAGTGTATCCCTAAACCAAGGAAGAACAGCAGTGTGGTCCATCTCGCACTGCAGCCCTCATCCCATCACCCTCCAAGTGGGGTCCCGTATGTCAGCATCAGCATCACTTGGGGGCAGATTCTGAGGAGACGAGGAGGGCAGTCTAGACCTTGACTCAAATCAGCAATCTAGGTGGCTCAGACCCTCCCAGGAATTCTATGAAACCGACCACTCATTTCGTGTGTGTGTGTGTGTGTGTGTGTGTGTATGTGTGTGTGCGCACGCGCGTGCGTGCATGTGTATGCGTGCATATGCATGCATGTGTGTGTGTTTCAGCAGTAGCAGGAACCAGGTATTGTGAGGATGTTGGGAAACTCAGCTCACAAAGTCACAGGCTGCATTGAAGGGAGATCTGCTAAACCTCTGTAATGAGGCTGCTGCACAAGTTTGAAAAACAAATAAATAAAAGCAGATGAATAAGAGGTGAGAATTTTCAGTTTCCACTGGAGAAGACAGAACACAAAGAACTAATAATTCTCACAATTTCAGCCGGAAAGTGGCTGAAAATCAATTCTGTGCGGGGAGAAAGTGCTGTAGAGAAAAGTCTGCGATGTGTTCTTCCTCTGTGAAGGGCACTGGTCTGCGGTTTGTGGACCACCAGGAGACAGGGAGAACCCTCCAGAGGCCCAGAGGGCTCTGGACAGACTCTAACAAGGCCTGAGGATGCACTGACCATAGATCAGGGCTGTGCACCAAGGACCACTGTAATGGTTTAGGTCAGAATTCCCCAAGAGCCTCGTGTGCTTATAGGGAGGTGAGGTGATTGGATTATGAATGCCTATAGCTGACCTGCTGTTAGAAGGTGGGTTCTGTAGAAAGAGGTGTCATCAGGAATGCTGCCTGGAAGGGTGCCTCTCCTTCTCAGCTTCTCCCTTATCTCTCTCCTTCACATCCACCATTCCCTGAGCTATCCCTCCTCCGCCAGGCCCTTCTGCCATGTTGTCCCGCTTTGGACTGAAACCTCTACAAGCTGTGAGCCAAAGCAAACCTCTCCATTAACTTCTAGGTATTAGGTATTACGTCCCAGGGGTGAGAGAGTGGCTGAGGCAACAACTATCCTGGGGTGCTGCAAGAGGCAGACAGGCGTCTGCATGCCTGATAGTTCCAGGAGGTCCTCCTGAGAGCTGGAGACAAGATGGCAGAGTGGCACTGCATAAACGGCTTTGATCTCTCTGTACTTCACAGGTAAATAAAAGAAAAAGAGATGCAAAGTAGCCTAGGACCTACAAAGAAAAGTCCTGACCCACAGAGGAGAAAGAGCCCTGGTCAAGGGAGCTGATTAGATCAGAGTGCTGCTAGGCCCCAGGTGAGCAGCCTGGCAGCCTCTGGGAGAGCCAAAGCTCTGATCATGGCTGGGAAGAGGGTGGCTGCAGGGCTGGGTATGAGGAGCCCCTTGGAGAAGTTGTTTTCCAGTGTAAGTTACTCTGAGTTTCTAAAGCCCAGAGATAGGAGCAAGGACCAACAGAAGGGTGAGCAACCCCTAGGTCCGGTGGGCCAAAGTGGATGCATTATAAAGCTCATCCCTTCTAGCCGGGCCTCTCATCCACCTGCAGGAACCCTGCCGTGGCATTCCCTGTAAGCATCCTACTCACGAGGGACACTAACCTGCACCCCCTACCAGGTAGCTCATGCCATGTCCAGGCGTCTCCAACATCATGTCCTTCTTTAGAACTAGTAATAAGAGCCTGCACCTGTCCCTGTCACTCACACTCAAAGGACAAGCCAGGTACCTCATCCAACCCAAACAGCACCGGGACCTTTGCTTCTGCTATATAAAGCATCCCAGCTTGTCAGGAAGGGTCTCTAAGTCACATGCTCTAGTGTCTCCCGCCTGATCCTCCTGCTCTGGTGGGTTACTCCACTTTTAAAGCTGAGTGTGTTGTTGACCACACCAGTCCTGCACCCTTCCTCTTAGGACCACCCTCAGGCAGCCAGGGCCATTAAAGGGCATGTGGAACTCAGTCTGCCCACAGTGAGGTCTGCCAGCCCTCCTAATGCTCATGGTCCCTCTCAGACACACACAATCCACGAGTCTCCTCCAGTTCCAGACCCTCTGAGCAAGCCAGGGTGAACTCATCTTTACTAAGGGCACTGGCACAGTACCTGGGCTTGTGATGTACCCTCAGCCAGTGCCAACCACCAGGCTCCATGGTCCCTGGTACTTTTCTCTTCTGGCCTCTCTTCCCCCAGCCCAGCCTGGCTTCTGGATCAACACAAGCTCTTCCTGATCTCCACCCTCACCCCTGCCATTAGACCAGAACCTTTTAGGAGTAGAAGCTGAACCTCACCGGCCTGTGTACCCTCAGTGTGTGGCACGGACCCAGCATACAGCATGTGGCTTGAATTTATCCATCTACTGGAAATAGTGTTTCCTCCCTTCTGGTCTCCCCTTCATAACCACCAGCTAACCAATCTCTTTTATTCAGATGTTTTTCTCCCTTCAGAGGCCCCTCTGGCTTTGCATCCAGACCTGGTTTCTATCACCTGCTCGCTCCCTTCCGTGCCTCCCTGCACTGCGCACACCAGTCCTCACACACATACCACCTATCTAGCAGGAACTCTTTTCCCATGTGGTCTTGCTCTCAGAAGTCCCTCAACTAAACATCAGCTTCACTGTCTTAAGTTAGCGGGGGAGATCCCAGATTCATTTGCATTTTAATAGGCGCCTCCAGGCAAGGAGTGAGAAAGCTATTCAGCTGCATGGCGACATACTAAAGGGCAAACAATAGAGGCACTGGCCTTTTGGTGTAGGGTCCAGCCAGGTTCTCTGTGAGAGCTGGGTCAGTGGTGACTGCTTCTGGGAGACAAAGGCCCTCGGGGCTCGGTGCCCTACCCTGCCCCACCCCACCCCAGTCCACAGAGCAGCCTGTGACCCTGGGGCCCCAGTCTTCCCTAAAATTTCTTTCTTTCCATGGTTGCACTGGGTGTTTGAGCCCTGGGAGACCCACTGCCTTGGGCTCTGGTGACTCCAGAAAACACAGGCCCTGCTCTGCTATCCTCCTCTGAGCATCAGTATAGACAGATGACTGCAAGCAGAAGTCTGGTCAAAATACAGTCATAATTATAATAAAACACCACACTCCACAATGCTACCAGCAATGAGAATAGTAATTAAGTGTGTGAAGAAGGGTAAATGTTTTTTCAAAAGGCTCAGTGAGACATTGCTTAGCACATTAGCAAGAGAGCTGTTGGAGCGCTCTCCTGGTTACAGAAGAAGACTTAGACAACGTTCATCCTCCTCAGAAAACACTCAGGGAAAGAATCCCAGACCTCAAGACAATCAACTCCCCGCTTCAGAGATTTCCTAAAAGTGCACATGGTGCACACCCATCCTGTCCATCTGTGACTGGGCTGGATGCTTTGCTGTCCTCTCTGCGACCTATCTGGGAGGAAGAAGGAGAGACACCCATGTGGCTTGGGGCAAAGAACCAGGCAAGTCCTGGCACCATCAGCAGAGGATGGTCAGGAGCACAGTGGCCACTCCTGCGATGGAGCTTGGCCAAATGTACAGAGCCACCTGGGAGCAAAGTAAGTTGGAGGAATTTCATTCCCAGCTGACGCCCTTGTAGACAAGTGCATAAAAGCTGCCACCAGTGCCAGGGGTCATTCTGGTAAAATCAAAGGCACCACTGAGTTTTACCTACAGCTGTTGCACTGTGGTGAGCTTCTTGTTGGGAACTGGGCTTTAGTTGTTCTTTCTTGAGGTACCAAGCAGGGGAGAGGGGCTGTTGGGAAGAAATAAAAGGATGTGACTGCTTACACTTAACCCTGTCTGCATGGGAAGTGGGTAGAGTAGCCAAGGAGTGAGAATCTCACGAGTGCAGAGGCCAAGGCTTTGACCTTGTGCCATGCCTCTGAGAGGGGACGCTGCAAGGGGCAGGCACCTGATGAGACCTGTATGAGAGTCTCTAGCTTTATTTGCCCCTGAGCTTCCCCTCAAGCTCCCCAGGGGTAGTCCTCACCAAGGGCGCAGTTTTTCGGTGGCTATGTCCAGAGAAAATGACACATCTCACTTGGGACAAAGAAGCAGTTTGTTCCATAACTTTCTTTCATCCTGGGTGGCCCTGGAGTGGTCCCCCTGGATCTCACTGTAGGTAGCCCAGTCCCTCTCTCTGACACTTCCCAAACCCACAATGTGCACAGGACCAGAGCAGCTGAGATGAGAGTTTTAGCAAGATGAGAGTCAGGCAGCTGAGTGTACTTACATAACAAACCCTATGTTTAGATTAAAAAATTAACTTCAACCATATGAAATTGATCACATTCTATATTTTAAAAAAGTCAGATACTAGTAGTTTCATATGGTTCCATATATTAGCACACAAAAATGCAAAACACACAGAACAAGTATGGAAAGACTCAACCCCACTGTGAACAGCAGATCCTCCTGGCAGAAGCACAGGGCTGGAAAAGAGGGGGCCAAAGGGAACTCTGACCTCCACTCTGTGGCCCTGTGGCTGTCTGGTTATGTGACAACAGGAGTGCACTGAGGACAAGGTGTGAGGATGCTGACTAGTACATAGTTCCCTGAAGAACATCCTGGGGGAGGTGTGGAGCGTAGGTCAACAATGAGGCCCAGCAAGGGGGCTGGGGGCTCTGTGTAGTAGGTCAGGTATGTGCTTGGAGGGGGCAGACCACAATGACTGTGGCACACTGAGGTACAAGAGCTCTGTCCCAAGGACTCCCAGCCCTGCACCAGCACATGTTCTGCCTCACAGATGCTCTGTTCTTTATGCCCTCCCTTCCCTACCCCTAGAAATCTCCCCTTAGCTGTGCTGTCATGGAGTCCTTTTCATGGTGGTTGTGGGTCATGACAGCATCAACTTCCAACCTGTCACTCTAAAGCACCCAGACTCAGACCAAGGTGGTCTTGTCTCATGAGTCTGGGGCCATACAGGTGGACCTATACAGCCAGGCTCTCCAGGATGACACAGCTGTTCTTAGCATGCATGGCCCACCAGGATGAGTCCACAGACCTTTATTAAGCAGGCGTTCGTCACCACTTGCTTGGGATCCACAATGTCCACCAGGGGCTCCTTCATGGCCACATCCCGGATACAGGACATGTCAAAGCCATAGACATTCTCCCACCCTGTGGGGACAGAGTGAGATATCAAGGCAGGGGCAAGGCTGAAGCTTGCCCAGCCCCCTGAGTGCTGGCACACAGTAGGTTGGGAAGGTGGGGGCAACCTGTGTTCTCCTGCACTCACAGCCTAGAGTTGCTTACCCACATGGGAACCTGGCAAGGTTCCCCGTGCTCATTCACATTTTCTCATCTTTCTATCTAAAACCAGGTAAATCCCACTTTATGATTAGATAGACCACAGCAAAGAGAGGCTGAGAACTTTCTCCAGGTTCACACTGCTAGACTGCAGCAGGCTTAAAATCAGAAGCGAAATTATTACCTTACTCTTTCTGGTACCTATGTTTCTATACCCTCTCCAAGTCAGCGGTCTCCTGTGAACTCTCAGATTGGATCTTCCCTCTGCTTCCCTATTCCTATGCCTTCACTCACCCTGTTCTCCCCCAAAAGGCCCATCTCTCTCCCTTCTCCACTGATAAAGTATTGGGATCTTACAGTGAAACAGACTAGAGTTCAGGTTGTAGCATGGCCACTCACTGGTTGGGCACTGTGCACACCACGCACCTCTCTGACTCCGCTATCCTCCAGCCATCGTGGCTGCAGAAGGGGCTGGGCCTGGCTCACCTGTGATGATCCTCCCACAGATACCCATCCCATAAGAAAGAAGCTCCAGCTGAGGCATCAGTGTCTTAGCTGTGCTCCTTGGTTTGTAGGCCACTGCCCCACAGGGTGCTTTGTTGGGGAAGGAGGATTTTGATGCAGAAGCTGGTGAGCCCAAGACTGCACTTCCATGGTAGTGATAATTGCTTTCCCTGATGGGTCTCCTGCATTTACATGACCCAGCAATTCCTCACTTGTCTGTTCAGAAGTGTCTAGAAGGAGACATGCTTTTCTCTAAAATCCTACTGAATTAAATTTTCTTTTAAAGAGTTCATTAAATAAATGGTCCCTTGGGGAACGCATGTCCCCATGTGTGTGTGTGTGTGTGTGTGTGTGTGTGTGTGTGTGTCTGTGTGTGTGTGTAGGACAGTGGGTGTCAATGGTCAGGAAAAGAATTGCTTCTTTGACTCACATTCTTTTCTAAGGTACACAAAGACCTTCCTGAGAGAAAAGAGGGCAGAGATAGTAATCATCTCCTAGAGAGTGAGTGCTTGTGAAATTCCAGGATGAGGATGAGATGCCAGTCAACCTCCATTCAGTCCCCAGGGCTGGTACAGAGCTCTCAGCTGGAATCCACACTGTGGGGAGGGAGCTGCTCGTTGAGCTACAGGAGCCCTGTCCAGAATTGGGAGGTAGGCATCCATCCTTTCCCCAGATGAAACACAGGTATGAAAGCATATTGCCTTCGGTTTAAGTCATGCACCTGCTCTTTCCCTCCCTGGGCCATCTCAGTTTAAGCAGAACAGAAATATGGGGTAAAAACCTGATGGTGTATACTGGTTAAAAGAGTGGGTTTTGGAGGGCAAATCTGAGCTCTTTCATTGTTTTGCTGTTTCCCCTCAAGCAAGAATGAAGCCTCTCTCAGCCTTGGTTTCTTTCTCTGTAGAGTGGAGATGCTGTTGCTGCAGCCCTCCTGCAGGGTTATTAGGGGGGTTTCATGGGATGATCATGGTCAATGAGGAAGACAGTGTCAGGCACAAAGAAAGAACTTGTCACCTGGTAATTGTCATTAGGTAGGTTGAGCCCTGGCTTTGCTTTTCAAGCTGTGTGACCCTGTACAGATCAATATCCTTTTCTTACTTAAAAATTGAAGAACTTGGTTCAGTGGTTTTGTATTTTTAGAATCCTCAGGGACAATCTTAAAATCAGACTCCTGGATGCAGGCCGGAGCCACTGAATCAGAATCTCTGGATTTGAGATGCAGGACTTTGGATATTTCTGAATCTATGTAGGCAGTTCCAACCTTTTGGGAGCTTGGTGTTTAAAGTATTTGCAAGTCCTGAAATGGTGAGCTTGAAGTCTTGTGCCTTTGTGAAGCCGTCTCCAGTTCCTCTTGGCCATGACCCTCTCCTTCCATATCCTCATACCTAGAGTACAGTTTTGACACTGTGTGGACCCACATATAGTGGTTTTTAAATTGAAATCCACCTCCCAACATGTAATGCTGTTCTGCCTTAGGAGGCCTGGTATTTTCATCACCTTAATGGGATTAATTAATCTCTGTCTCCCCAGCTGACTGTCCCACCTTTAGCTGCTCAGGGGACAGATGATCCAGGGTGTTAGATTTTTTCTCTCCTTCCAGCTGACCATTCATTTCCTACTAATTCCTTCTATAAAGGTAGATCAGAGATTGGAGAAGACACAAATCAAACACATTAATTTTTGTTGCAATTATATAGTGTCTGCTGAATGAGTGTATGTTAGGTAAAGGCTACCTCAAAAAACATTGTTCCTAAAAACATAATTAAAAATAACATCAGATGGGCCTGTGAATCTTTTGTTTATGGATTAAAAATGGCTCCAGAAGTGGACTGCATTTGGATGCAATAAATGTAACTTAAGCAATAAAGCCCATAACTATGGAGCATAGTTATGCAAGCCACAGATATTATTCATATGTTTCTATTATTCTTTTACTAACAATGTCCAGTGTAAATTAAAAATTATGACAAATGAAAAAGGAGGAAAATGACCTATTATAAAAAATAGTCATTACAGGACCCACCTTAGACAAAGCTCAGATGTTGGAATTATCCAACAGAGACTTTAGGTAACTATAATAAATTTGTTAAAGAATCTAGTGGAAAAAGTGAACAATAAGTATGAATAGGTGGAGAAATTCATCAGTGAAAAGGAAACTATTTTGGGAAAGAACCAATAACAATGCTAGAAATCCACATCACAATACCATGGAGGAAGAATTACTTTAAGAAGCTTATTAGAAGATTGGATATATCAGATGAATGAACAGGCTTGAAATCAGGTTAATAAAAATGACCCAAACTTAAATAATGAGAAAAGAAAGAATAAAAAAATGAAGTATTCAAGATCCACAGTACAATGTCAAACAATACCTAACACATCTTTAACGGGGGTCCTAGAGAGAAAGAGAAAGAGATCAAGCAGGTAAAACCATGCATTTGTATAGACATTGTTGAAAAGTTTTCCTAAACTAAGGGAAAAAACCCCATAGATTCAAGTATTATGTAGGACTCAAATTAGGATAAATACAAAGAAAAACATGCAGGCACATTAAGGTCAAACTATAAGAAACCAAAATAAAGGAAAAAATTTCAAAACTAGCAGAGAATTATAAACACAAAGTAGTAAGGAGCAACTGTGCCATCTCACTGGAGCTGCAGAGACCTGAAATTCTCTGCTGGGCTGTGGGGCAGCTCAGAGCGCAGTGACAGGAACACAGGCAGGGCTTCATCTGCCGCTCACACTGTGCTCCACACAGCAGGAAGATGTTGGCAGTGTTTGCAGGCATTTAGGCTCTCAGGAACAAAGCCATTCCTTGCTTTGAAAGAGGTCTGTCCAGGAGGCTCTCTGGATATTGGGACTGGAAGCAGAGGGAGAAACCCTGGGAGTGACAGCCCAGGAGGGCAGCCTTTCCCCTCCACGTGTAGCACAGCTGCCTCTGCATGGGTCCTGCTTTCAGCCTCTCCCTCATCAAGGGAGTTGCTGTCCACCCTCTGCCGCTTGGCAGGCTGGGATTCATGTACTGAGTGACATTCACACGTAGGACAAGGAATTGAATAAAATACCATAAGGAGTTTCCTTACAGTTTTGAGATACAACAAATCTCAATAACAGGGATTTTAAACAGAATGATTGCCCTTCCTGGGTTAAATGCTACTACACCTTGCACATTCCTCTGTTACTTCTGCTTTGCTGCTTTACAGTTGCCTTTTTCATCTAACAAAACATATTGTGGGCCAGTGCATGTGAGCCGCCTCTCCCTCTTTCTTGGGTTCTTTGTAAGTGTAAAGACAAAAAGAAAAAAAAAGAGAAGATTCTGCACTTCAGTCATTTTCATACCCTCATGTTTCCTGTGGTTGAGAAAGGAAGGGAGAAGGAAAGATGGAGGAGAGGGAACGGAAGGTAAGGAAAAGGAAGAGAGCTCTTCCCTCAACAATCTCCTTTCTGAAGGGGCTGCCCATGTCTCACTCTTGGCCCCCACGTAAGAATTTTGCTTGTTAACTGGCTCTTGAGCCAATTGAAATTCACTTATTACTGTTTCCTTAGAAACCAGCAACCTTTCTGCTTTAATTTTGGTTTAGAACTCAGAGTAACCAAAACCTCTGTCGATTTGAAACATATTTCTAATTGAGTCTGATTCATTGACTTTAAAAAAAATTTAAATGACATTTAAATAGAAAACTTAACAGTATTTTAACTAAAATTTAAATGTTGGATATTTTTGTTTTGGGTTGTTTCTATCTTTTTATATACCCCAGAGCAAACATTTCATCAGAAAAAAATGGGGTCTGACTTTTAGATTATTTCTTTTTTTCCAGAAGCTATGAACATTGCAGTGGGAAACACAGAATAAATCATATGATCTCCAGTCCCAGACTAATACCTTAGTGGCAGAAACTACCCACTCAGCTCTCTCAGTGCTCCCCTTTGCTGTTCTGACCAGCCTGACTCATGGTACAGGGCACACCCAATAGCTCTAAGATACAACCTGGTGGAAGCGAGTAGAGGATAAGACATGTGTTTGTTAGAAACCAGGAGGAAGTTTCTTAAAGAGCAATGCTAGAGCTGGAGCTTCATAAATACTTATGTAGGTGTGAGAATTAAGAATGTACCTGAACAGTCTCCTGAAAACACTGCGCAATATAATTACAGTATGCAGGCTCTGAAATGCAGCTCCAGGGCGTTGCGTGTCCTATTTATACATGCACTGACCAAATGCACTGTTCAGTTACTTCTGCAGTCTTTCATGAAAGGACATCTGTCCTAGATTTCCACACAATAGCAGCCCCTGGACTTGGCAGAGCCATAAGCAGAAAGGGGCTTAGTTACTTCTTTTTTTTTTTGGCGGTACTGGGGATCGAACTCAGGACCCTGAGCTTGCTAGGCAGGCGCTTATTCCACTGAGCTATATCCCCAGCCGTAGTTACTTCTTCAGAGACGGCTCTAGTCAAGTCCCCAGTAGCACTATGAATTGTTATGTCCTTTAATGCATATCATTCATTTAACCTTCCTGACAAGACATTGGGATTGATGAAGCTATCTTATCATAATGGAGGCTCAGAGGTCTGTAATTTGCTCAGGTTACCCAGCTAGGAAATAGGAAAGCTTAGGTCTAAACCTAGAAGGGGCTGACTTCAAAGTGTGTAACATACACCACCCTACTGCTCACTGCTGTCTGTCTTTTGGAGACTTTCTTTCCTTCCTCTTGAGGTAAAATATTAGAAGTGACACCAGACTGACAGTGATTTGAGTGGGTTTCCAGAGCAGAGCCTCAAACAACTATCCAGTTCTCATCTTCCCTGCACTTGGTTTGGAATGGCTTGCTTTGGTTTTCCATTCCTAGTGTGGTGTAAAAACACACAGACTCACGCTTTCCAGAGCACACCCTCTGGGGGCTTCTTTGGTGGTGGTGATTAGATGGCAATCATTGGGATCAATGGAGTGACATTGGTGGAACTGGGTAGCAGGTGACTACTGACTTGTTTAGGCTCAAAATCCCTCTGGAATAACCTTGCCCAGTAGGCTTTCCCACCCCACTGGGCAAGAACACCAGATGTTTTGATCATGTAAAGTGGTTTGGAGCTACCACCTCTTGCTTTTGGTTTTACCGAGTGTTTGTTGGATGAGTTATTTGCTCCTTTATTATGTTTGGTTCTGATCAGGAGACATGGCTGTGTTTAATCTTACAAAACACACTTGTTCTGATCTCATTAGGGACTGGAGCTATGCTGCTGAGAAATGTTGCCTTCTAAGTAAAATAAATTAAAACAGTCCATTGTGTGTAAGATAAAATATTGGAGAAAAATTTTCACTTGTTTGATTTTACTTTATTTTTCTAAGAGAACACCACATTTTTAGCTGACAGGGCATCTGAATTCAGATCTCATATGAGTCCCCTATCCCTACACATGTGCGCATGTGCACACACACACACACACACACACACACACACACACACACACACATTTGTATATACACATATAAGACTGATTGCGCAAAGCAAAGGTTCCATTCCTCTCCAAACCCACTGCTATCCAACCCAAAAGAACCTCAGTGAAGCATCTGTATTTTATGTAGCATGAAGAAGAGTTATTGTTATTCCAATAAATTTGAGTGACTAAAGGCAGGGCTGGCTAGAGACCTGCCACCATGGAGTTTTGAGAGCTGAGGCACAAAAGGCTTGGTGTCACTTGTCCTGTCCTTCTTTGCATAACTCAGCCTATGCCCATTTGATTCTTTCCTTGTTCTCATTGCATTCATGCCCTCCTTCCAGGACCTCTATCCTTCAACAGCAATATTATTTCTATTCTAGAGGAATCCACAGAGAGTCACAGAACACAGGGACTGCAGACTGTCCCAAATGCTGACTGCTCCTCTTAGGCTCACAGAAGCAGCTCCCACCCCAAAAGTTCAGTAGAAGTTCAACAAAGAATCAAAAGATGACTTACAGTGGATTTTGAAGTCCTTGTACTGTCTGTCTTCAATTGCTACCACGTACAAAGCTGCCCGGTCTGGAAACATAAGCCCTCCAGGTTTCTGTTGATGAATTGTGGGGAAATGGGTCTCGTAATCTATTCACCTGACAAAGACATCACATTTTGAACTGCACATAGAGTCACCAGACAAGCACCCCCTTGCCAGCATTTCTCACTCAGTGGACTGTCACATTGGCCAGGGTCTAGGCTGGGATAGTGAAGTTAATATTTATTTTGGAGCTAGGAAAATTTGAGGGGCCTGGGTGGAGCAAAAAGAGCAAGTAAAGTTGGGTGAAGGTAAACCCAGGGAGGAGCAATGAAAGAAGTTACAGCTTTTAGCCTGGGGAAGCCATAGTGAGCATACTCTGTTGTTTGGCAACCATACAAGCCCAGTACTTGTCAGCCAGAGCAGGCCTTTCTCTTGACAACAAAAACAGCCTTTCCATTATAGCAGGAAAGGCCAAGGTGAGACCTACAGAAGTACATTCTAACAGCAAGGCTCATTGGACTGGGATGATCATTCTGTCCCCTGAAGCAGATCTGCTTTAAAGAAAAGGGCCTGGGACAGGTGAAACTTCTAGTCTGAGTCCTCTCTGAAGTCCTCATATTCTTAGGCTGCAGGCATAGGGATCACAGTAAGAAAGCCAGCAGACTGATGTGGGGACAGCATTAGAACAGCATGCAGGGCACTTACCAGCCACTTGTCCCTGGCAAAGATCACGGTGTTGAGCATGGACTCATAGAACAGACAGTAGCCCATCCACTCACTGATGATGATGTCTACCTTCTCCACGGGCAGCTCCACCTCCTCCACTTTACCCTTAAATATGGTGATGACTGGAAAATAAGAACCCCAAGACAGGCTGTACAGGGACCCTTCCCAGGAACCCTGAGTGCCTCACTTCAGGGGCCAGACCTCCAGGTGTTAGCCCTGCCCAATTCTACTTTTAGGATACAATATGTGCTACCAAGCTAATTCATATGAAATTCACTGACAAGTCAGAGAAACCTGGAGTGAAGTGATGGACTTTCTAATTATTAGTTATAAACTTTACACATACTCTGACTTGACCTAACTGGTGTCCAGGTCCCAAGAGAACAACCACAGAAAGTGAGATCTATGGAGGTAGTTGTATTTATTATATGAATTAACACACGGGGAGTGCCCAGCCCATTGGTGAGGCTCAGCAGGTCAACATCTTCTCACATATTGTTCCTTGTTGACTGACAGGTGAAGAAAGGAAAGGGACATAGCCCCCGTGCTATGTTGTCTCCACTCATAAGTCACTTCCAAGACCTCTGAATCCTACCATGACAAGAGAATCTACTTAGCTAGGGTGTCGATCAATTGACATAGGCCAAGACATAATTTGTAGAGTCTCTTTTTGAATTTGTTGCTGAAAAGATCCCAGCAAAAGCTTACTCAGAAACTGCTATGAAACTGATAGGCTGGCTGGCTCCTTCTGAACATTTCCTTGGAGAGGTCCCACATCCTATGTGGAAACTCTCCTGCTGTAAGGTCCTCTTACAAATCACACACTACCTGAGCTCTGCAGGGAAATTTGAACAGTGGCCTGGAACTAGGACTTAAAAAGTAAACAACATCTATATTGAATCTGTGTTTCATGAAAATTAATTTGGATTAGAGGCTCTTGGAAGGCAAAGGTCACCCAGTTCGGTGACTTTATGTAGTGTCTTCACAGTGGACCATGAAAACGATGGAGTACCTGTTAGAAGCATCCAGTCCAACAATAGTCTACTCTACCCCTTCTGGTACTTGATTAAGGTGTAATCAGACAGAGCCTCCACTCTGCAGGAATCAGACACTTTGTGCACAGGCACAGGGCCTGACCACCTGGCCTAGGTTTGTGTGACCTTCTTGGTTACTATTCGTGAGTCCTACTCCTAAAAAGAGCAAGAAATATAAGGCTAGCTTTCTCCAAAAGGTTTGGAGGGAGGCAGAAGAGTAGGTGTTAAAATTGTTTCTCTTGAGCGTTGAGATCCCAGAGCAGGAACTCACCTAGAGCAGGCCACAAGGTGTGCCACAGGAATTCACAAGCAGACAAATCAAGCGTTTGGGAAAGCACAAACAACTGCCTAATTTATTTCTTATTCTGAAAAAAATGGACAAAGATATGACTGACCTACCTGCTTCATTGTCTGTGTGCAGAGCCTAGCTTGTCTTATTTCTGCATGTTTACAGTGTCTCCTTATACATTTACATGTTTTACCAACATGTAAACGTATACATTACATTTATACACGTCTTGAAGACAAGTGTGTCTGCCTGCATCTGGGTGGCTATGGGTCAGTCCCTGCTCCTGTGCTGTATCATGGCTTCCCTGCTGCTCAGATATCTCCTTCCTCTGGGAGAGGTGACCTAATATGAGTCCTCTCAATTCTTCCTATTCTTCCTAGGCTGCTGGCCTGGTGACATTCAGAATCAGGACCTACCCATAATGATGTCATGGACAAGACTCGGTTAGAAGTTGCAGGAAACCACTGGACAGGTCAGAATTAATCATAACTAAATGCATCACAATTCTTCAGGTGCGGAATATTTCTCAGGTGCCCACATGCGCATGAATGTTGCCCTGTTCTCTGTGCTCCTCCTCTTGTCTATTATCTGTTAAATCCTCATCAGTATGGGCTGTGACAGAGAGATACAATGGTATATAGAGGATAGATAAGCATAGATACACACATAGAGGTCACAGAAGAGCAGAAATCACTGTTTCTGCTTGCAAAAAGAAAGAATCAGTAAACCCCATAAGATAAATGTTCAGCCATCTGACTTCTGCTCACTGTTTTGTTTTTGAGACAGAATCTTGCTATGTCATTTAGGCTAGTCTGGAACTCACTGTGTAGTCCAGGCTGGTCTCAAACTATTGGTGATCCTCTTGCCTTAGCCTCTCAAGTGCTGGGATTACTGGTGTGTGCCACCACTGGCAAGCATTCTATATTTATTCGTGTCTTGGAGCAGACATGGCTCTTTACTTGGCTTAGTGAGTAAATGGGACCTCTGTGAAAGGAAACAGCCCCTTTAGGTCAATTGTGAAGTGGGACTCAGACCCCACCCATCCCTTTGTCCAGGTGATTTTGTTCAGTGCACAGCCTGTACACTTTATGCTGAGATCCTAGGAACAGCAAGTTATACTCTTGCTCCAGCTAACAAATTGCAGTGACCAATTTATGCCTTTCCTTTAGGACCTCAGTTTCCTCATTAAGAAAGATAAAAGAGAGGAGACTAGAAATGCTTTGCAGCACTAACACCTGGTTCTTCCAATGCGCCCTGTGTCCTCCCCGCAGGTAAGGAGTTTTACAAGGTTTATTTATAGGGATACAGACATCAATACAAAGAGGCACCGATCCAGTTTGATCCTGATTTGCAACAGTGCTTGGTGTCTGATTTTTTTTTAGAGGCCATCTTGTTCTTATGAATCCAAATACAACTGCCCAGCTGAATCATCAGGGGTATTCTTCCTGATGCCTGTAATCATCACCAGCAACCACTTAAGCTCCCAAACTCAATTTTCCCATCTACAGAATGCTTCCTCTCATGGTAGGTGAGGGGGATGCCAATGTGCTGGGCTACTGGGCAACACACGGCATTAGGGTGTCTCAAAGAACTTGTGTGCCATGCACAGACTGTTTCCTTTCTCCTTCTTGTTGAGATCCTCTAAGGGAATCAAGGGAACTGAAACTAAGATGTGAGGAACTGTGGGCTGCCAACCCTAGGTCCAATCTGGACCCCACATCACTGAAGCGGCACCAGCTCAAGGTGGTCCTGAGGTCACTCTCTAGAGCTATGTTCTTATTCCATAAGGATGATGGAAAGTTTGTCCAACTAGCTGTGACAGGACCCTGGCTTGTAAATTTCAGAATGATTAATCATAACTAAATGCACAACAGGGAGCAATAAAGTCCAAATTGGGAAGCTACTCTGTAGCTTCAAGTTGGAAAATTAGACATTTAATTTTGGAGGGGAATTTTTTTTTCTTTTTTCACTTGATTGAAATCTAGCCATTTTGAGTGAAGGTCATTGCTTACATATTTTGTTTAGATTTTTAAAAATCAAATCAGGCCAGCTCAACCTCAATGGAGCCCAGTGCATCCATTCAAATAAGACCCTACAGGGCATAAAGATAGGATCTCCTCATTCTGTGCTCCTTACTGTTTCTGAGAGCAGATCCCATCTCACAGAAAATGGATCCAAGAATCTTATGTATGACGAAGCAGTGAAGCACCATCACAGCTCAACTGCATCCAAGCCCCTCACTAATGCCTCCTCACACCCTCCCAACTTTGCTCACTCATTTGTTTTGACATCCACACCCACTTCGGCACCCTGACTTGCCTCTAGCCTGAGCTCTTTTTCCTGGTTGTCTATTTTAGCATCCTACTTCCGGGAGCTAGAGGAGCTCTTGATTCCTGCAAATATTCAAAGCTCATTCCCGCATGAATGGATGGATGAATAAGCAATTTTGAACAAAAGGGCATTAGGTTAAGAAACAAAAGATCATCAAACTACTCCTAATTAGAATAGTAATAAATTATTAGCATTGGAAAGGCAGCTTGCAGAGTGATTTCACATATATTATCTCAATAACCCTCCTCAGGATTCAGAGGCTGGTTTCATTATGCTCTTTGCCTAATGAAACAATCAGGGTTTGCAAGAGTCTAATTACGGAGCCCAAACCCAGGCCCACCATGTGACCTTGTGCAACCCACATGGCTTACCCAAGGGTCTTTCTACCTGGGGAATGGGTACAACAGGACCTGATCTGCCTGATGCCTGGGATCACTACAGACATCAAACAACTGTTTGGGAGGTTGGGAGAAAAGAAATCTGAGAAGGAAAGGACAGACTCATCTTTCTACCTAGGGCTACTCATATGGGTGGGCAGGTGGAGGACCACTGTGAGCAGCCAGTGTAGACCAGAACCCATCAGTCTTTGCTGCAGTCAGCCCAGAATTGCCTTCCTGCTCTTCCCTTTGGGATCCACATGTGTGGATCAACTTCTTACACCAGGTCAGTCCAATATGGAGCTGGTAATGATAAGAGAAAGAGTATCAGTCTCTATACCTCCACATCTGTTGGGACAGGAATATATACTGTAGCAAACAAATCCTACTCCTGGAGATGCAAGGATGAGCTCTGGGTGCCCCAAGGCCTCAGTACAGTACAGACTGACATATGGTACCCCTTGCCTGCCCAATCCCCATTCGCCCAAGAAGCCAGAGTGTGATATGGGTGATACATTTTGTCAACTTGGGGCATCTAGAGGTTTGGCTGAGTGATTCAGCAGGAAGCCAGGTGCTTACTTTGTACACATCCTGCTGGGGATATAGCTCAGTGGAATAAGCGCCTGCCTAGCAAGCGCAGGATCCTGAGTTCGATCCCCAGTACCACAAAAAAAAAAAAAAAAAAAAGAAGAAGAAGAAGTTCTGTACACATCCTGAGCCTGTGGAAGAGGAGGACATGGACACTGTGTGAGAGCTATACCCCCTGGGTGGGGGTAGCCTGTTTACAATGTAAGGAAAGGAGGGAGGCTGCTTGAATCCATTCCTCCCTTTTTTGCTGGTTATTTTTGCTGTGCTCTGCTGCCCTGAACAGTTTGCCCTGTGCCATGTGCCACTGTACCTCAGAACTAGCCAAGTAAGGACTGAAACCTCCACAAACTGTAAGCTAAATAAACCTTTTCTTCCTTCATTTTGGGTGTTGGGTATTTTGTCTCAGCAACGAGAAAATAGTAACCAAGACAATGATCCGCCTAGCCTCCTGTCCCAGCATGCTCTGGCTCGCTGGAGGGCTCAGGGCCCAGTCTGCTCAGGTAGAGCTCTAACATTCTGCTAGCTTGGCCAGAGCTCTTCTCTGGCTGGAGACCCTGGTTGGCATCTCTCCTCCCCAGGCCACTTACTGTGGGAGTCCTAGGATGCTTAGTCAAAACCATCTGACCATCACTTACCACATAGAACACCTCCCATGGTGTAACCTGGCCAATTCCCAACACAATGGCCAAAGGCAGACAATTGTGTGGGCTGGGACAGCAGAGGCAGGGTCATCAGAAAGAGAACTGAACTAGACAAGACAGCCGAAATCAGGCAGGGAGTAAAGGCAACAGAGCTTCTCCAGTTTGAGCTCAGCTATTCTCAAAATCATCCCAGGTTTCACTGTCACTCACTATAGCAGAAACTTCCAAGGCAGGAGTAGAAAGTGTTACTGCTCTGGGAACTTACAAAGATCCTCAGGAGCTGAGGCCAACGGTAAAACAAAAATATTTGAAAAAACCTTGGGTGTATACTGAACACAGACTTTTTCTTCTCATGATTCCCTAAACAATACAGTACAATAATTCCCACAGTGTTCACACTGTATTTGGTGTCAGGAGTGTAGAGATGGATTTTAAAGCTTACTGAAGGATGTATGTGGGTTATGTGCAACTATGCTGCTTTATATTAGGTATTTGAGCATTCTTGATTCTGGGGACAGTTCCCACCTACTTAGGATGGCTGATTCTTCATCCTTCTGGTCTGTGCTTCAATGCTGTCTCCCCAGAAAAGCCTCCTCTTATTACAGAGCTGCACTGGTCAGTGTTTAACAATGGTCTTGAAGAAGGAAGGAGATGTGTGAAGGGGGAAGGGAAGAGCGGAGGGGAGGACAGAGGATGTCCTGGTGTGTAGCATGTTGCACAAACTGCTGCTGTGCTGATTTCAGACTAAAGACACCATGTCACCTGTCATTTCAGGCAGTGTTGAGAAAAGATCCCTACCCGGAACTGGCTCTTAAAGGCCACGTGAGCCCCTCCAGGACATTGCTGTGACCACACAGGTAAAAATAGATTCTCCAATTTTCTTAATTATTCCAGATCTTTCTGATCTCTTTCACAACTTGTGACCATACTCTGATTTCATTGGTTGACTTATCTTCATGCCCCTGTGAGACTGGAACCTTCCTGACAGCAGAAATTTGGTTGTCCTGGTCATACCACTATCTCTCTTACCCTTGGCACAAGGCCTGGTGTGTCGGACAATTATATGTAAAGGGATGGATTGATGCAGCTCACTTCTGACATTATTAATGAGTTGCTTCACGATTGGTTAGGTAAAGAAGTAGCAATAGCCAGGAGCTGTAAACTTGAAATGACCTGCAGACATCCGCTGAGTACGTAGTACTACAATGAAGGTTTAGATTAGGCACATTTTCTCTGTTATCTCTAATCTCCCCACAGCCCTTCAAGCTGTGCACTGACAGGTCTACACATAGAGACACAGCAGAGGCTCGTGGAGGTGAGATGATGAGCTGAATCCCTGCCGCTGTGAGAGGGTAACACTCCTCTACCACAGTCACTGTGGTGTCTGCCATCCAGGACGCTGACTCTTCCAGACAGAAAGAAGAGGAAGGAAGCTCTGCTTTTTTTCTTTTAGTTTTCTGAAAAGTATCTGGGTTATAATTTTTTGTTCTTAGAATTACAAAAATTCCCTGAGAGGATAAACTGTCTGACTAAATTTGCATGTCTGTATATGGGTCCATACATCTACAATTCGAAGATATCAATGGATAAAGCAACAACTACTGTTGAGACCATATCACCTTGTCTATAGATTAGTTGTGATTGTACTATTTTCTATGATAATGGGTGTCTGTTTGTCAATATGTTTTTGTACTTTTATGTTTCTAA
>PVLD010006939.1:0-23875 GCA_004027595.1 Dinomys branickii | reverse complement strand
TACAAAAATTCCATCAATCTCCGTGCTCTGATATCAACTTTCACAAAAGAACTAGCCTGCTGGTTTCCTTGTCAGAGAGGAAATAATAGTTATTTGTGCTTTAGTCGAAGAAGAGTCATTAACATGTGGATGGGTCATATGCGTGGGCTGAGTGTGACTGCAGCATCTTCTTTAGTGTGTGTCTGCCTGGGTAGGAACCCAGCCCAAGAGGCGGTGGGGCAGGGATGGGGTGATACTGGGCAGCAGGTATTTTATACCTGTGTTGTTATTTATGTCTCCACACCTACACTCCTGAGATCCACACAGTCAGCTGTGGCAATGTTTCAAAAGCGTTTCCATGAGGTGTCTGCACAGCTGAGCAGTCCTCTCCAAAGTATGCATGCCACGGCCAAATGAGCCACCACAGAGACCAGGGCCTGGGTGTCTACCACTCTACCCACCTGCTGTACCCTCCCAGGAGGAAAAAAATCAAGGCAAAGGGGCTTTTTGAAGGCCTTGTGCCTGGAGCTCCCTTCTCAGTATGGTGAGTGTGAGGGGAGAAACAGGTACAAGGCATGGGGTGGCTACTGACTTGGGGACAACAGCACACAATCAAGTCTGAGCCACCCTAGTCTGGGGCATGAAATGATTCTGTCCTGGAGCCACTCAGCAGGGCTGAGCAAGGGAGATGGCCAGGCTGCCTGGGAAAAGTGGGAGTGCAGGTGCTACAGGGGGTCAGGAGAAGGCAGCCCAGCCCGGCACTTCAGAGCTTAAGTAGCATGAGAGATACACCTGGGAGGCTGTCCTGGAGTGGAAAGTGGGGCCCCAGGTCAAGGGTATCACAGGGCTCAAGAAGCAGTGATAGCAGGAGATGGCGCTGTGCAGAAGGACAGACCAGCTGGAAGCATCCGTGTAACAGATGTCTAGTTTCTCAATGTTAGAGAAGAAACAAATATGGAAAGAGAGAAAACTCTGTGGCTTTGGCTTAGAAGTAGAGGCATTATGGGAGCTCAGACTGGACAACATGTGTGTAGTGAGACACAGAAGTAGGTGCTGTGTGAATGTGTTCTCCCTCTCCCTCTCCCTCTCCCTCTCTCTCTTCCTTTTACTGTCTAACATTGTCTGCTGGAATCATCAATACCCTAACACCAAGGAGCACACTTTTTCTATTCAGTGGAGGTAGGAAATGGCTGATTCCAAATGGCAAAGCACAAGGTGAGCCTTAGAAAGTCAGAAGGTAAAAGCAAAAGATGCATGCCAAAAGGCCTCCCGGGGAAAACGGATAGTCTATTGAGGTAGAAGTAGGATGCAGAGTGACATTATTTACTAAACAATGAACTAAAAGATGGATGCATTGATAGAAGATAGAGACAGAGAGAGACAGAAAGAGTCAGAGACAGAGAGGGACAGAGAGACGGAGGGAGGGAACAATTTACTGAGGAACAGAATGCTTACATAGTTTCCAAATCATACTAATCATGAAGGTAAACAGGCCAATTTTGCAACAAAGAAGCTGCAGATAGTGCCTTCACCAAGTGACAAAAGCTATTGGGGTAGGACAGACTGAAATCACATGTGAACATGACACAGGTTCCCACCTCCTGCGTTTCTCCCCAAGGTGCATTCGGTGAGGCACTGTGTGGGGACACGTGTGCATCCCATCTGAGGGGATGGGATTGAGTACATGCTGGAGGAAGTCTGAGGGCACCACTGCAGGGCACTAGTCATGGTACTAGGTGACATAATGCAGTCCTGTTGTTCTGAGCAGAACTCTCACTACAAACAACCTTGTTGCAACAATTGGCAAAAACATGAATAGAACCCGAATATCAGGCGATGGTAATGTATTCATGCTAAACCCTTGATTTGGATGGTTGTGTTGTGGGCTTGTAGAAAAATGTGCTTGTTTGTTGGAAATGTTCATTAATATTTTCAGGGACAGTAGGTACCATGTCAGCAACTTAGTCTCAAGTGGGCCAAGAAGAAAGAAAACACTATTGCATTTACATCTTTCTGTTTAAACTGTTTTCCTCTGTGGCACTGGGGAGTGAGCCCAGGGCCTTCCCAGTGAGCTACATCCCAGCTATTCTTTAACACAGAGTCTTGCTAAGTTGCTAAATTGCCCAGGATGTCTTTGTTTGGTTTTGGTACCAGAAATCAAACTCAGGACCCTGTGCTTGCCAGGTAGGCACTTGAGCCACTGAGCTATATCCCCGCCCTGCCCAGGATCTCTTTGAACTTGTGCTCTTCCGGCCTCATCCTCCCAGTACTGGGGTTACAGGCAGGTGCCAAAACACCCGCCTTGCACCTTTTCTGCATACCGTAGCTTTAAAAGGTTAAAAGAAGGAAAAGAAAAGGAAGTGGGCGAGAAGAAGTGCAGAGCGCCAAGAGCCCGAGAGCAGAAGAAGGCCGTGGAGCGGGGCCCCAGGGCTGAGGAGGCCTGCAGTCCAAGCAGACCTCCTAGGAATGAAGGTCTGGGTGGTGGTAGCTCCTGGTTTTGCTGGTCCTGGCTCTTCTGGCCTTTACCTGGAACAACTCCAACGCAAGAGGTACAGGACAGCACCTGCTACAGGCTAGAGGAGTGCCTGGGAGGCAGGGCAGTCAGCAAAAGACAGACAGATGTGGAGTGGGGGGCTCCGTGAACCTGCAGAGGTCAGCAATCCTATGAGGAAGACCTCTGGGGCTCTGTTTGGCCTTGGTAACCCCTAGAGGAAATCTGATTCTGTATTTATCTGCACTCACTGCCTTCCTCTGAGAGTCTTGTTTTAGGACTGGGAGGCACACGCAGCTCTTACTCATTGATAGAGACACACTTTAGGAATGGAACTGCAACAAGCACCAGGACCAAATGTTCATGCATAACTCAGTCATCTGTCACTATTGGCCTCAGTTTCCACATCTGTGAAATGGAGCAGATCGTTCAAGAATTGGGGAAGAGACCAGATCCAGAGCTGTGAATGCTGGGCTGTGTCATGCCTACACAGAAAGAATCAACCAGCTTTTGTTTCCCATTTTTAGAAGGAGATGGAGGGCTTGTCTCCCTGCTCCTTCCATTCACATTAAGCACTTTTCTGAGAAGCACACAGAAGACACCCCTGCCCCCATGAACCAAAGCCAGAAGATGGGGGATCTGAGCAATGTGCTCCCCTTTCAGGCACCTGAATGTGGTGACATTCACAGCCGCTGCAGATGTTGCCTCCCAGGGCCTCTGTCAGCCATCCCTCACCCTCCCTTGCCTTCCAGGCTCCTCACTTTCCCAGCCTGCAGTCCACCATGCTCTGAATGTGGCTCATGGGTTAGAGGCTCAGTGACCAGGGTGTGGCTGCTGTGCGGTCATCATGGACCTTCAAGGTGAGAGATGATGGGTCTCCTCAGTCACAAGGAGTGCTCAGGGGCTTCTGCAGTGCCCTTAAGTTCTTGAAGATGGTTGCTGTACAAGCAGGAGATGAGCCCTGCTCTCCATTCTCTCTTTGCTCCCTAGCTGCAGATGTGACCTTGACATGTGCTTCACACAGCCCAGGGTGACCATAGTGACTGCACCACACACTACGGACTTCAAACCTTGAAAACTGCTAGCTAAATAAACCTCTTTTCTATGCAGCTTGTATTTCGTTATAGAAATAAAAAGCTAACATGGATTCTGTGGTCTATTACTGACATCAATTTCCCACCAAAGCCCCAACTCAGACAGCTTTTGCTCCATTGCACCCAAGCTACTGCGGGTGCTCAAGACGAGCTCTGTGACAGTGAGGGCTGGAGCCACCACAGAGCAGCTTCCATTTCTCTGGGAGGCATCCTCAGATCACAGTGAGCCTGCTCACTCTCCCTGCCTCCTCCCAATGCCAGCCCCATTCCTCAATCCCTCACCTTGCTCCTCTCCCAACATCTGGCTTATTCTTCACTGGACAGAGATCAACACACCAGGGCCTCCGCTCTTGCACACACCTGCATCTGGATCTGCATCTGGACTTTCCATGCTGCTCCGCATCCCATGACTATATGCTGTGTGCCCCCTCTCAAGGCCTTGCTCCTGAGCTGACTCTTTTTCCTGCATCTGCAGCTCGTCTGTCTCTCCATGGACCACTCCTAAGCTGCTGCTGTTTTTTCATTTCCCATCACAGCAGGAAAATGAATATATAGTCCGTGCTTCACTGTCAGCCCTTAAGCCACTCTGGACTTCTGTTCCCGCTGCTAAATCGAGTTGGGTCTTGTTAAGAGCACTAGAACCTCCATGCAGGCAGATTCAACGGCACTGCTCTGGCCTGTCTGTCTTCACCCTCCGTCCTCTAGCTACACACCTCCCAGTGGCTTTAAATAGCGTGTATGAATGACTGGCCCAGCATAGGCCCTGCGCTCTGCCTCTCCCTGAAATTCCAGGCTCAGCTCTGACATGTCTACCTGCTGGCCAATGGGCATCTCAGACTATGTACTAAAGAAGCTCTTGATTTCTTCTTTTTTTATAATAATATAAATACATGAGAAAATGTTCTACAGTAATCAAATTTATGCCTACAAAGTGAAAATAAATGCCATTTTCAAATGTCAGCTTCACACCTGTTGGGGTTTTTGGAAATAAAATATTGTTTGAACTACTAGTGTTTCCCAATTAGCACACATATGAAGTGTAGCTGACAATGAATGTCTGGTCCCCCACATTTGTCACACTCCACTGAACCCCATCCCACAAGCTGCTGTCCACACACAGCTGTCCTCTCCTCTGCTTTCATACCTGTGGTGCAGCTCCTGACCTCCCTCCCATTCCTGCCACCCCAGCCAGGCTCCCTCCACACAGCTGCTCAAGTCAGAAAAGATTAGCCACTGCTTCACTCTTTGGTCTCATTTCCACAGCTGGTCCACCCGAGGCAGGTCTTCTCCATTATGTTTCCCAGCTACCCAAGGAGATTACTTCTCTACACACACTGCCACTGCTGTGGCCCATGGCATAGCCCCTGTCATGGACAAATAGCCCCTCAGACATCTGTCTGCAGGCGCTCTCATTGCCTACAACCCTTTCAGCCCATTCTCCACAGAAGATGCCTTTTTGCTTGCTCAGAATCCTTCCAAAGACTTCCTCGCCCAGAGAAGATCCAAGCTACATGCTGTATGGGAACCTACATGCTCCTAGTCCTTCCAAGCCCTGTGCCTTCTGCATGCTGTCCACAAAGACTTCTTCCTTGTTCCTGGGCCTGCTGAGTTCATGACTATCCATCGTCCCAGCCATAACTTCAGCTGGGATTCTCTTCCTCTGACTGGTACTGTGGTTTCAGTGTTTCACCAAATCTGTGTGTTGGAGCCTCAGTTTCTGCGTGCAGCAGTGCTGGGAAATAGGGCCTGGGGAAGGTGTTCTATCCCAGGGCAGAGCCTCTTGGATACACAAATGCTTCCTGCAGGGTGGGGACCCATTACTGTGAGAGCAGGCTGCTGCTACCTGCTTTCTCTGGCTTCCTCTCACACCACATGGGTGCTTTTATGCTTGCCCAAGTACTCTTTCATCTGCCAGCATGTGAAGCACAAGGCTCTCACAGACCCACTGGCCCAGTCTTGGGCTTCCTGTCCTCCAGAACCTTTAGTCAATTAAACCTTTCCTCTCTATGTTACTCAACCTCAGGTATTCTGTTATAGCAGTAGAAAATGAACTAAGATACTTGATCATTCCAGCTTTACATGTAATTCAAATCAGAGTTCCAATATGATCCTCTCAGAGAGGATCTAACCTGATGCAACCACTTGGTCCCTTTAGATCTTATCACCCTGTTTCAATGATCGGAAAAGTGCTGACCACCACTTGGACTGTTCGTCACTGTCTCCTGCTTTATTTGGTATCTGTAATTCTACTTCCCTTTAGGATGTGGATTGTGTGAAGTCAGTTCTTCCTCTATCCCCAGAGCCTGGCTCCCAGGAGCACACATAGAAGTTTGTTGACTGATTACTGTTCTTGTCCTTTCAAGGAATATGCAGCAAATAGGACAGGCAGCAGGGCTGAGATCAGGCAGAAGCAAGCATGTGGCAGTGCGTGGAAGCAGGGACCAGTGAGGTGGTGCTCATATCAGACCCACAGAGCAGGCTCCCCATCACAGCAGAGAGTGCTGCTGAAGCTCAAGCATGGAGCTTAGCTCTCCACTCATGGAAGAAAGAACGCTGACTCCTTATGCCTGGGGCTCGCAGAGAAGGCATGTGTGACCTCAGTGCTCAGCTCTTTTAGAAGCAATCACAGAAGCAGATCCCTTGCTTCCTTCCCTGGCCTCTTCTTCCAGTCCCTCTGTTCCCCTGCCCAGGCCTGCTGATAGGCCTTCCTTGCTAGGCTTCTTTGGGAATGTCACTGCCTCCCAGCCTCATCCTTTCCAACCAGTGGAACTCTGAATGGCTGCTCTTTCTTCGTACCTGGACTTCCCAGGTTCTTTAGCCTCCTGCCCCTTTCAGCCCTGTCTCCCTTCCATCTCACTGCCTGGATTGTGGCTTCTGTTCTACCTGCCTCTCTCCCAACTCCACACCGAGCTTCTAGCTGCAATGCACCCGAGATCCAGTGTGATGTCCCTACCCTCCCACCACTGAACATCAGGTAGAGAAAGCTACAAGGAGGTCGCTGGATCAGGGACCTTTCAGGCCTGAGGGTATTCAAGATGGGTCCCAGAGAGAAGGAGCTGGAGAACATTGCACCCCATGGGAAAGGAGTGAGATGAGGGAATGGGACGCATTTCCCTATAATCAGACTCTGTCTTGAAGAAAGGCCTACTGCCAAGAGCTGCAAGACTGCCAGGACAGCCCAAGAGCCTGAGGGCAAGGTGCTGGCCAGAATGCTGGTGATGGAAAGGGGTGGGGTTGGAATTGTGGGGAGGGAAGAGGAGGAAGAGGAATAGCTTCCATTTTGCAGGCTTGATAGGTAGCCTAGTGCTGGAGCCAAGCAGGGACCACAGCTACGGGTGAGCTACAGGCTGGGCTTACTGAAAGCTGAGGTGGGGCAAAGCTAACCTGGGCATGGCATGGTGGGTAGGACCTCAGCACCCAAGGCTGTGGTTCTGCTGATGGGGTCTTGGCAAGCCCAAGTGCTCTGTACTCTTCCTTCCTATGTTTGCCTCTGCCACCCAAAGCAGAAGATATATGCCCCTTCCCCTCTCCATGCACAGGAAAACACTGAAGGTGTGCCTTACTGTTGTCCAAGTGGTTGGCCTTAATGATCTTCTCTGAGTAGTCAGAAATACTGGAGCATTCAATCTAGATAAGATACAGAACAAAGGAGCAGGGAGTCAAAACACCACAGCACAACTGCCACAGTCTGGATCTTAGATGTTCCCCAAAGGCCTATCTATTGAAAGCTTGTGTGGCTATTAGGGTGGAGTTTCAACTTGATTGACTCTGGGATCCACAGTTGGGATTGGAGTAGCACAATTCTAGGTGTGTCTGAGGGTCACGGAGGTGTGGCTTTGGGGTTAACATCTGGCCCCTTACCACTTCCACTCTGGTACTCTTACCCTACTCTGCTTCCTGGTCACTACGAACTGCACAGTTTTGCTCTGCTATATCCTTCTGTCATGGTGTCTCTGCGTTGGAGCCAGCTGACAATGGTCTGCAACCAGGAGCAAATTAAACCTCTCTTCTTTTAAATAGTGGGTACTGGGTCCTGCGCCTCACCAATGAGAAAGTTACTAACACAGCTTGTTCTCCAGACTGTGGTGTGAGGAAATGTGGGGAAACTGTAGGAGGTTAGGCAACAGGAGACATACGCTTGAAGGGGATACTGGGACCCTGGACCCTTCTTCTCTCATTCTGCTTTCCAGTTGCCATGAGGTGTTCCACCATGTGCTTCCACCAGAACCTTCTGCCTCACAGACTCAAGACAAGACGGCCAAGCACCATGGACTGAAACTTCTGAAGCCATGAGCCAAAATTAAATCTTTCCACCTTACAAATTTTTTGTCTCAAATAGTTTGTTAAGTGATAGAGAGCTGAGTAACACAGCAACCCACGCCAATCTAGTGGATAGAGAAGCTGGATCCCAGAGAGGTGCAGTGACTTGTCCAAAGCTACATAATGAATTATAGCAAATTGAAAACGTCAACTCACCTCTCTCAAGAGACCAAGACCTAGCTGTTGCTCCAGCATCTGAGCTGGAAACTCAAGCTCATGGTGACCTCAGGGGAGGGTGTGGGAGTCAGAGGCAGACTAAAGCTGCTTCAAGCCTCAATCCAGCTCCCAGGGTAAATATGGCACATCTCTGGATGCAAATCTCCTGGAAGATGCTGGTCGCGGCCTGGTCCTAAGGTCTGCCCCACCATGCACATTCAGGTTAACCTTCAACCCTGGCTAGGGCTTGGATATGTGTTCCCCAAGTACCCACTCATTGGAGGCTTGATTCCTCCGCATGGTGCTCATGGGAGGTGGGGGAAGCCTCATCATGGAGGGCTTAGTGAGAAGTCTTCCAGGCACTAGGAGTATGCCTTACAGGAGGTATTGGGATGCCAGCTTCTTCCTCCACTTTCTGGTCATGACATGACATCTTTCTTCACCATGTGCACTGCCTTGTCATAAGCTCCAAAGCAAAAGAGCCACCTTCACATGGATTGAAACCTCTGCAGCTATAAAACAGAATAAAACAAACCTTCCTTCTCCTTAAATCATCTCAGGTATTTTGTTAGAGTCATGGAAAACTGGCTAGCATAACTTTTTGAGACTATCCTGGAAATAAGTTATATCTTTTAATCTGGAAGATTTTCTAGGTCCACAAACCTCTTAAGCAAAAGGCCAAAGTATCTGAGAGACTAGTAAGCATCACATGAAAACAGGACCTCATGGATATGGTTGGAGGCCAGGCCCAGATTGGGGTTAGAGGCCCAGGTGAGCTGTCAAAGGGTGCTGAGAACAGGGGGGACCCATTTTCACATCTTGCCTGTTCATGGAGGCTGGCTCCACCTCAGATGGCCTTAGGGCCTCTGAAAGTGACCATTCCCTCAGAGGTCATTGCAGAAGGGCACTGAGGAGGCTGCTGACAATCTCCACCAATGCCCACCTTTGAGGTTGAAAAGGGTCAAGTCACCATTAGAGTGACATGATGTGCAGACCCTGGCCAGGGCTCAGCACCAGAGTACCTGCCCTCTCCTGGGCTCCCAGGCCTGCAGCTTCAGGCCTTACTGTGTGTTAATAATGGTGATGATGGCAGTGATGGTGACAAAAGGGATGTGATCTACCTTTGGTCATGGGGTGGCCCTCTCTACACACGACTCAGCTATTATGGTGATGATGGAGGTGATGGTGGAGGTGGAGGTGGTGGTGATGGAGGTGGTGATGGAGGTGAAGATGGTGGTAGCGATGACGGTGGTGATGCGGGTGATAATGGTGATGACAGTAATGGTGATGATGGTGGTATGAGGTGGCCATTCCCCTCGACACATGTCTAAGCTGAACACTTACAGCTAGGATGGGTCTAAGATGCACTGAGGACAGCCTAAGCTTCTCAACTAGGGAGGAAGGAGGAACACTCTCACTATGGAAACCATGAGCAGCCTTTGGAATAGGGGTGGCAAAGGGACCTACAGAGGTTCTACCTACTCAGGAGCCCTGGTTCCCCAGGGCAGGTGCAGGTTGGCTCAGCTAAAGGAACAGAGAACAAAGCCTCTGAATGCTGCTCAGCTTGTCAAGACCTCTGACGATTAGCCAAATCACATGCATGCCAGGAGTTTGATTATAGTTTATGTTTCATTTTGACCATATTAACTTCTTATGGCCCTAGACCTATTGCATTTTTCAAATGTCAGTCAGCAGCTCAGAACTTTTTCCTCCAGTTTCTTTCCAGCTGCAGACAGACACCTCTGGCTCCTCTCTCTGGGCTATGTGGCTGTGTGTGTGTGAGTGAAGGGAAGTCAGCTTTCACCAAAGAAACCTTGCAGCGGCCAAAGGGGCAGGAATTTCCCTGCAAGGAAAAAAGGAAGAATGGCCTGTTCTCTTCTAGGACCCAATCTCAGCCATGATAACAAATGCTAATCATTTGCCATGTGAAGGCCCTTTCTAAGCTCTGTGTATGTGTGATCTTTACAGTCACCCTACGGGCAAGGTACCTTCATTATTTTCATTTCATAGATGGGGAAACTGAGAAATGAACTGTGCAAGGTCACACACTGAGTGTGTGGAGGGGAAGAGATTCAAACCAGAGCTCGCACCTGTAACCACACACGGTGTAACTCCACCGTTCTCAAGCCAAGAGGATAAGCATGAGGTGGTCTTTGGAGAGCCAAAAATCCTCCACCAATGTACGTAGTGACCGGGCAAGGGACCAGGAGATGACTTGGTGACAGGAAGCCTGAGTGCTTCCTGAAAGTCATGGTTGATTTTCTCTACTTCTGGTCAAAGCTGTGACTCCAGCAAAATAGATGGAGCAGGGCTGGGAATGCGGCTCAGTGGCAAAGCACCTGCCTAGCTTGTTGAGGCCCTGGGTGCAGTCTCCAGCATCACAAAGACATAGAGAGAAAGATGGCTCTGCATGTGTGCCTCTGCAAAGGGCCAGAGAAGCAGGAGCAGGGGCTGGTATGAGGGAGGGTGTGGCATGCTCACCCCAAACACCTTCTTGGCCCCTGCTTTGGCAGCAAACATGGATAGGATCCCAGTCCCGCTACCCACGTCCAGCACCACTTTGTCCTTGAACACATGCTTGTTGTGGTACATGGAGTTCCGGTAGGTGAGTGTCCGCACCTCATCCTTGAGCATTTCCTGAGTGGAAGGAAAGGAAAAACAATGTCACCAACATGTCTGAGGCTCTGAGGTGCCTGGGAGTGCACAGGGTTGCACATTTCTGAGCCACCCTAAGAAATTATTCAAAAACCGCAGTAATATCACTGGGCAAAGTCACAGATCAATGCTGTGGGGCAGCTGGGCCAGAGACTACCACAGCCTCCCAAGTTATCCCAGCTTTAAAATTTGGCCCAGAAAGATAGCTTGATACCATCAGGAGAGACGTTCCTGTCCAGATCCAGGGAAGCTCCAATTCACCGAAAAGCAAATGTGACCATGATCATTCAATAGGTATCATTTACGTCTTTAAAAGAGATTTTTAATGGAGTTTTTTGTTTTATTTGTTTCTAAGATAGAAAATATGTTTTTCTATCTAGAATTAAGTGCTTTGTAATAAGATAGGAATCACATAACCTGTGAAATTCATCTCTAGTCCAGTGAAAACCTGATTAATCTCTGGCTGTTCAAGGTATATACAAATGTGTTCAGCTAACTCATCACCAACTGTAGTGGGCTGGGTGTTTTTTTAAAAACTGAATTTTATTAGAGTATAATTTTCACACAATAAAAATCATAGATTTTAAGCACAGTCACATCGCTTAGTGCAGGGACATGTTGAAAAATGTGTGCTTAGGTGATTTTATTATTGTGTGAGCATCTCATAAGCTAAACTGCTATGACATTACCATGATATGATCACATGGGACCATGATCATCCCGTCAGTCCATCACTGACTGAAAAGATGTTGCATAACACATGATTGTAGATGGTTCCATGTAAGGACTTGGGCAAACATACACCTGTGTAACCACAACCAAGATATGCAACATTTCCTTGACCTGGAATTTCTTCATGCTCCTTTCTTTAGTCCCCACCTTTAGTCCACACAGCCAGTGATTTGCTTCCTCCCATCTACAGCTGCCCTTGGTGTAAATCAAATCGTGGGGTCTGTGTACTTTCCAGCCCTGCTTCTTTCACTCAACATGAGGGTTTGAGTTCCATTTATGTTATAGCACATATCCAAATGTTGCTCTTTTTTGTTATTTTTGTTGTTGTTGAATAGTATTCAATTTTATTGAACTTATCACAGTTTCTTTTTTCCCTTTAAAAAATTTTTATTTTTATTAGTATCTACTTGCAGCACATAATGATTACATTCGTGGTGGGGAATTGGCATATGCACGTAACACATCCTAGTTATTTTGATATCCCCTCCTCCTCCCTTCCTCCCATCTTTTCTTGAAGACTATTTGGGATTGCTTCCAGCTTTTTGCTATTATGACTCAAGCTACTATAAGTGTCTTTGTATGATTATCTGGGGATGTATATCTCTATTTTATGTGCTTAAACACCTATGATTGAATTTTCTGGATCTTAGGGTAGGAGTGTGTTTAACTCCGTAGGAAATCGCCATTTTTCCCAAGTGGTTATTCCATTTCACGCTCCCATCAGTAATGTCTGAGAGCACGCATTGTTTCACATCCCAGAGACTCGGTACTATCTGTCTTTCTTTTTGTAGCCACTTTAGTGCACATGAACTGATCTCGCCATAGTTTGAATTGGATTTCCTTGGTGACTATTAATGTGGTTCATGTGCATATGTGTACCTCGGCTCTTCATAATTATCTTTTCTGAGATATCTGTTCCACTGTAGCTCTACATTAATTTTGAAATAAAGGAGAGTCTTTCAATTTCTTTCTTTCCTTCTCTCTTTTTTTGTTTTGTTTTTGTTCCGAGAATCAATCTTATGACCTCATGCTTCCCAGGCAGGTACTGTGCTGCTGAGCTATGTCCCTGGCCCCAATTTATTTCTTACCTTACAAGATTGTTTTGTTTTGTCTGGGTCCTTTGTGTTTCCATATAAACTTTAGAATCAGTTTCTAATTAAATTAATCAGTTTAATTAAGAATAATACCTGGGGTATTCATTGGAATTGCATTGAATCTATAGATAAATTTGTGGAGAAATGACATTTTAGAAAAAATTCAGTTTTACAAGCCAAGAGTATGATACAGATTTCTATTTATTTAGGTCTTCTTTAACTTCTCTCTCTAATGTTTTATAAATTTCCTTCAATAAATTTACTATTTTACAGTAGTGCATATGACATTTTAAAAATATAGGCTGGAAAGATAGTTCAGCAGCACAGCTATAAGAGGGTATCTTCCTGAAAAGGAATAGCTGGGTCAAATGGAATTTCTAGTTTTAGTTTTTGGGGAGTCTGTATTTCAGTTTCCATAGTGGTTGTACTAGTTTACATTCCCACGAACAGTAAAGAAGGGTTCCTTTTCCCCTGCAGCATTTGTGATTATTTGATTTCTCTCTGGGGTGAGATGGAATTTCAGGTTTGTTTTATATTTGCATTTCTTTAATGACCAATGGTGTTGAGCATTTCTTCATGTATTTATTTGCCATTTGGACTTCTTCTGTGAAGTGTCTATTCATTTCACTTGCCCATTTTTTGATATGTTCTTTTTTGCGGGGGGGGGACTAATTTTTTTTTAGTTCTTTGTATATGCTAGATACTAGTCCTCTGTCTGAGAAATAGTTAGTAAAATTTTTTTCTCATTCTATAGGTCATCTCTTCAGTCTTTTAGTTGTTTCTTTTGCTGGGCAGAAGCTTTTTAATTTCATATGATTCCATTTTGTTGATTTTGGTGTTATTTCCTGTGAAACTAGAGTCCTCACTTATGCCTATGATATCAAGAGTTTTACCTATTTTATCTTCCAGAAGTTTAAGTGTTTCTGGTTTAACATTTAGTTCTTTGATCCATTTTGGTTTTAGTTTTGTACATGGTGAGAGACATGGGTCTATGTTGAATCTTATGCATGTGGATAGCCTGTTTTCCCAGTAACATATTTTAAAGAGGCTCTCTTCTGCCAGTGTGTGTTTGGCCTCTTTGTCAAAGATCAAGTAGTTGAATGTGCTTGGGGTTGTTTCTGCATCCACTGTTCTGTTTTATTGATTTTCATGTCTATTTCTGTGCCAGTGCCCTGCTGTTTTTATAAAAAACAGTGGTTTTATAATGTAAATTAAAATCCAAGATTGTGAGGCCTCCTCCTTTACTCTTGTTAGCCGGGATTGTTTTTTTTTTTTTTTTTTTTTTTTTTTTTTTTTTTTTTTTTTTTTTTTTTTGCTATTCTGGGTCTCTTCTGGTTCCCTATGAATTTTAGGATTCCTTCCCCTAGTTCATTGAGGAATGCTATTTTGATTGGGCTTTTGATTGGGATTGTGTTAAATCTGCATAGCATTTTGACCATCCTGATTCTGCATATCCAGGGAGAGAGGATGTCTTTCCATTTTTTGATGTCTTTTTTTCATTTCCTTTTTCAGATTATGGTTTTTTCTTTTGTTTTTTTTCTTTTCTCTTGTCATACTGCATTGGGAAGGACTGCCAGCAAAACAGAGAACAGAATTTCAAAAGATAGACAACCTTCCTTTGTTCCAATACATAATATGTCACCATTAAATGTAATTTTAGCAGCAGGCTTTCTGTAAATGTCTTTTATTAGACTGAAGAAATTGAGAGCTTTTGTCATGAACTGGTATTTAATTTTGTCGTGTGCGATTTCTACATTGGTTGAGATTGTATATAACTTTTCTCCTTGATTCTGTTAATGTGCTGGACACACCTGTTTGGTCTCCAGTGTCAAGTAAACACTTTGTTGTGCTATGTTATCATTTTGAAATATTTTTTGTTTTCTTTAATCTTTTGTTGCAGATATTGGTATCTCCGCTTAGATGGGACATTGATTTATAATGTGTCTGGTAATAAAAGTTACTTGAACTCACATCATAACTTAGGAATTGTTCTTCCCTAGTACATTTTTTGAAAAGTTTATGAAATTGGTATTTTCTTCTTTCAGTGTTTGGTATCATTTACCAATAAAGACATATATCCTAGAAATGTTTTCCTTTTGGTTTGAAGTTATTGATTCAATTTATTTAATTGATAAAATGCCATTTTAGCATTCTGTGTCTTCATATATATATATTTTTTGAGTACTGGGAATCAAACTCAGGATCTTGTGCTTGCCAGGCAGTTGCTGTCCCACTAAATGATATCCCTTGCCTCAATATCTTTGTATCTTGAAAATCTGTTTTCCAATGAAATTATCCATTTCACCTAAGGTGCAAATTTATGAGTCATAATATCCTTTCATTACCCACTGAATAGCTGTATGACTTCTATGTCCTTATCTGCATTTATCGTAATTTTAAAGATATACTTATTATTTATTCAAAACAGATTTAATAATGCTGACACTAAAAATTAAGAGGAAGATGTAATTGATCATTTCTTTGTGGACAAGAGCTATACTACTCATTTTTTCATTTGTTATATAATCTGTGTATTCTCTGATCTTTTTTTCTTAACCACTATAGATGAGTGCTATTCAGTTCATCTTTTTTGAAAACTAACTTTGGCTTTGTGTTTTTCTCTATTTTGACTTCTATTTCATTAGTATTAGCTCCCAAGTTAATTATTTAATTTCTTGAATCTGATATATTCTTTTATCTGTAGTTTTACAGAGTCAAGGCTTTGTCATTGATTGTATACCTTTCTTTTTTTCTAATAAAGGTATCCAAAGCTATGAATTTCCCTCTAAAGATTTCTTTAGCTGCATTGCACATATTTTCATATGTGGTGTTTTTATTGTCATTTATTTTGAAATATTTTCTCTTTAGTTTTCTTACCTGGTACATGAGTTATTAAGAAGAGTGCTCTCTAATTTCCAATTATTTGGAGCTTTTCTTGATGACATTGCTTTTGGCTTCAAATTTCATTCATTATGACCAGAATGAGACTATTCTTCATCATTTCAATTTATGAAGTTGATTGAGCTTTGTTCTGTGAATGATCTATGCCCCTCCCAGAGAACTCTTCTGTGTGTACTTGCAGAACATGTGTCCTCTGTAGTCTGAGGGTACCATTTAGAATGATGTGGCCAAGCTGCTTCTACTGCTCAAATTCTCCACATCCATGCTGACTTTGCTATGTATCTGTTATCAGTTACTATGAGAACAGTGTTAAAAATGCTGCACTATGATTAGGAATTTGTCTTTTACCCCTGTTAGCTCTGCAGGCCTTGCTTTTCTTGACTGTTTTAGAGCTCTGTACACAGTGATGTGGCAGCCTCCCAAGGTGTTTCCTAGGTTGAGCTGAATGGCAACTCCCAGAACTCACTTTCTCTGAAGTTTCCACTTAGGGTGGATCGCAGAGGACATTTTAGGAAGATATGGTAGGTGGAAAGAAAGCAGTAACCCTCTCAAGCTTATCTACTACTTCCTCTTGTGCATCAGGGTTGGTATTTTTTGTGTTATTGGAAGTCAAATAAAGTGGGGATTTAGTATGATCATGTTCACTTCAGTCTGTAAATATTTTCAAAGAAAGCACAAGTCTCTCTTCTCCAGGAGATCTTTGACAGCGTAGACTGCAGAATGGGGTCCCTAGGTCTGGCACAAAGCAAGGTGCATAAAAGATGCTTAGTAAACAGAAAGACAGACTATTCGGTGTATAGCTAAGCACGCAGATGCTGGATCTAGGATCCCTGCATTCAGATCATATGTCCACTGCTGCTGAGCCTCATGTTATTCATTTGCCTGCTGTCCCTCCATTTCCTCACCTGGACAATGCAGCCATAAAAGTACCTAGTTCATGTGCTTGTAATGATTTTAAAAATGACACCAAAAGTGTCAGCTCTTTCCTTTGTCCATGCAAGGAAGTAACTTGGAGTGAGAAGTCAACAGAGAAAAATAAGGACAAAAGTGTCAGAGATCTCACAGCTACAGTTAAAGGTCCTAGCCACTTCTCCCAGCCTGAGTGAGTACTTCTGGAGATATTCTTATTACTAATGAGGAGTGCCTCACATGCCCTGCTCTAATTAATTGATTTCTGTCACTTCTTTGGCCACTGTAAATGCTAGGAGGAAAAGAGTGGTGACGTACAAGGCTGCCCCTACCTAGCCTGTGAAAACAAAAAGCTGTCTTTCTCCCACCACCACATGCTGACCATTCCTGGAGCCCATAGACAGCAAAGACACTGAAGAAAAGAACACTCCATCCTGTTGAATGCAGTTCCCAGTCCTGGCTGTGGACAGCTTCACCTCCCAGTTTTCCTACCCACTGAACTCAGGACAGCTCATCAACTAATTGCTAAGAAACGAGGCTCTGGAGGTTCTATTTTAATAGAACCTGCAGCAAAATTGTCAAAAGGAGGGAGCTGGCCAGCTGCAGGAATGGTGCCCAGGCCAGGCTCTGGGAGCACAGCCACACTGGCTAGGACGCTGCTCCAGGCAAGGCACCAAAGCTGGTCCAAAGACTAGAGGGGTGAGAAGGGGAGCTGGGCTCTGGGAGCTCGTGGAGCTGCCCCTGCTCTCTGGGTGAAAGTGCCAGGCTGCACACCTCTGCAACCTCTGCTCTGGCTCATAATTTATTCTCTTCGGAGAGGCCTTGGGTTGGAAGACCTTCGATTTCCTCTCACTGGGCTCTGCCCTCCAGAGACTGGGTGCTGAATGTCTCAGAAAAAACTGTCAGATAGGAAGAGCAGAAGTGTCCAGCATTGCTTTGCAGGCATTCCTTATTTATGCACAGGCTGCTCCAGCCCATCCATCGTCTCATGTTTGCACAAAACACTGAGCACTGTTCATCACTAGCTGGCAGTCCTGCCCCATCACTCATGAGGAGAGGATAGCCAAGCAGCCACTTTCCCTACATGGGAAAATCAGGTCCTACACAGAGCATGGAGGAAAGGCATTACCACCAGAGATCTCTGATGCTTGATAATTATACATGAGAGGACCCTTCCTCTGCACGTCCATCCATGTGTTACCAGTTTTTCACGCCAAATGATACTGGAAACCAAAATCAGGGTTGAGAGGTATCTTGGAGGAGAAAGAAGGCTATCTAGCCATCCCTGTATTAAAGGGCCCATGCATTTCCCTAGCAGCAAGGCTACAGAATGGCCTAGAGCAGCAACAGAATGGATTTAAGCTCCATGTTCAGAAGTACTTCCCAATGAGAAGGCTCTAACTTTGCTAAGGACATTATGGTCTGCTCATCTTTTTGTCTGCTGCTCCATTTGTACTATGTTCATATATCTTTACGCTCAAGTTTGATTTTCTTGCAAAATTGAGGGAACCTGGCATGGTAGTTGGTGGCCCTTGGTGTCCACATACTCTTCTGGTGTTGGACCCCATGCTGAAGGGTGTCTCTTGAGAGGCTGGATTAGCATCCATATCAACATATTTTTGCAAAGCAGATAATATGCTAAGTACTGGGTCCCAGGCTGGGATTCCAAAGCTTGAAGGAATTCATAGATCAAAATGACCTGGGAAACCATGACCAGAGGTGCCACAGAATTCAGAGGGAGGTTCATGTGGTCTATGTGCCAGGAGATGGAGAAGCTGCCTTGAGGTGGGTGTCATGATTGGTTGTTTCCAAAAGGGGATTTCAGGAGTTTCAAAGGGAGGGGTTCAGGGTCCCTGGTCTCTCTTCACAGGAATCTGCCCAGAAGTGGGTTCCCAGAGCCACAGGCCAGTTAGAACTTGTCCCTTGGACTTGTCCTTAAATTTAGAACAGGATCTTGAATAGAGGGAGCTTTTGAAGGAGTGCTTTCTCACACCAGAACCTCACATAGGCCTAGATAGGCCCTGTGCATCTCTAGCATCTCCCCCAGAAGGTGCAGAGTGAAGGAAGGGGAAGCAGTCCACCACCTGCCCTCACATGGTATTGGTTCCCCTCTGGGGCCAGGACTTTGGAATGGAGTATCATCCCTAGCCCGTGGGCCCGCAGGTGCCAGGACAGTGCTTTGATGTGGAGAGCATCCCTCAGGGTAGGCTCACCAAAATGTGAGCCTCCCTGGAGCAGATGAGGCTGAACCCTGTTCCAGAAGCAACTAAAAGGCTACAGGAACAAATGATTCCACGAGGCTGGACTAGGAAGGAAGGGAAGAAAGAAAATTATTTTCAAGGCTGTATTGCATGGTGGGTAGGAATAAAGTTTTGGGAGCTAAAATGTGAGTTTAAATTTCTAGTTCTGCACTCACTAGCTCAGCTTTGTGCGAAGAAATATCATGAATAATGAGGAGTGATCTGAGCATTGAGATCTTAGACCATCTGTAAAATGGGATGGAAAATAATGCTAACCTGGGAGGGTTACTTCACCTGAGGAATAAATGAGCAATAATACACAGTGTTGTAACAACACCTGGTATTCAGTACAAATGCAGGCTATTGTTATTAAAATGCCTCCTGGGGGCAGTGCCATCATCAGAAGGCAGGCAAAGCTTCCTGTGGGCATCTACATGGGAGGGAGAGCTTGGAGACTTGTTTTGAAAATGCTCTTACATAGCAAGCTAATGTTTTCTTTTTTTAATATTTTCTTCATACTGTAAGAGACTCATGTAAATATTTTCTTTATGGGTGAGTAGGATTAACTGAAATGATATATATAATGTGCTTTGAACTGTTCCTGGCACTTGATAAACAGTAAGTGCTAGTTGTTTGTTTGGAGTGATTTAAGAGCACAATGGAGAGGATAATGGGGGCAGAGAGTGTGGGTGCCATTATGTCACCTCTAGCTGAGTAGCCTCTGACAGAAGATTCTATTCTGTCCCAGACCTAACCTAAGTGTCCCAAGCATTTAGACCTAAGATCTTCCAGAGAGCTAATCAGGGTGTCAGCCTGGAGACGTATTACCAAGGGCTTTTTCTGCATCTCTTCTCCTGGAGGTGCTCGTTGGTCTAAAGGACAGACACCACAACCTCTAAAGGGTCCTTCCGGCCTCAGGACTCTGATTGCAAGCGCCTGAGCCCTGTGCAATGCCCAGCACCGTTCAGTCCGGGCTAGGTGTCCTTGGCGTGTGACTGGGGAGAGACACAGGGACTGTAAAGTAAAACAAATAATACCTACATGCCACGTGCTCTCCATCTGGGAGTGGAATGCGCTAGAACTGCTCCCCTGCTCCAGGTCTGGCCCTGAACTTCCCCTCCCAGAAGGGCACACAGGACAGAGGGGGCTGGAAGCTGGGGGCACTGGGAGAATTCACTTTATGATGGTACACAGTACCATACATTTGAATATATTATGTTGCCTGTGTTTTTTGTTTTTTTCAGTATTTGGATTGAACACAGGTCCTTCACACTGAGCTGCACCCCTAGCCCTTTTCTATTATTTATTTATTTATTTATTTATTTATTTATTTTTTCTTTTGAGACAGAGTCTTGCCAAGTTGTCAGAAGTGGGTTTGAACTTGTGATCCTTCTGCTTTGGCCTGCCAGAGGGCAGGGACTGCGGACACGCACCACCACACCCAGCTACTATGCTACCTTTAAATACTCCCAGCATGTCCATTTGCCCAGCTCCCAGGTGTTTTACCTCATGGATCCCAAAGTGAGCATAGGAGTCGAAGTAGTAATCTCTCGATGTCATCTCCTCTGGGTTCAGCAGCTTGGACATCTTTCCCCGGCCCGGGCAGCTGGGTTGAGTGGACACATGATGGACACACTGCACAGGCTTGGATGGGACGACAAGCTGAGGGGGCTGGGAGGGGGGACTGCTCACCTGAAGGAAGTGAAAATGCTTGGGGTTAGCAGAGGCAAGGAAGCCCCACCTTCTGTGGGTTCTCTCCCATCCTTCTCCTTCCCAGAACCCTAACCAGCCACAGCAGCAGCCCTGCTGAGGGGTCGGTGTTGCACCATTTCTAGGCACTCAGGTTTATGGCTGTGAATGGCAGGAGGTGAGGTGATATTGACAAGCCAGGAAGACCTGGATTGAGCCCAGCTGTAGCTCTTATGAGCTGGATGACCTGAGTTGATCTAGGCCTCAGTTTCCACATCTATTATAGGGAGAAACGTTTTCCTATAGAGGCAACTAGGAAGCACCTGACAAAAGCAAAGATGTGTAGCACAGTGGGTGGCTAAAGATGTAGACTCCAGAACAACCTCCTGGGCCTTGAGGTTGGTGTGGTCTGGATGTGGGTCATCCCCCAAGTGTTCCTGTATTGGAGGCTGCACCTCTGTGTCAGAGATAAGATGCCAAGAGGTGGAGTCTACCCTTGGTACTCTTAACACTTGCTAGCCCAGATCGCTACTGCTGCTGCCTATCACTGTCTTGGCCACCACATCCAATGAGAAGCTAAGAGAGGAGGGCAAAGGAAATAAGGCTCCAGGAGCTCCACGAACTCAGGCGGAAGTTCAAACTTGTTTGCAGAACACATCCTCTCCCCAGCCTCCAAGAGACCCAGATTTGCAAAGCTTTAAAGAAGGCCATGGGTACAGCTCAGAAGTAGGGTGCCCGCCTACCATGAATGAGAGAGAAAGAGAGAGAGGATTACCCAGGAGCTGGTCCCCTGGGGCTCAGAATCAGGGCTCCTGGCTCAGATAAAGTTAAAAATAGAGCTTGAGAGTAGGTAACAGTGATTGACAGTTCAAACTCTAAGACCATGTTGCCTGGGTGGGAGACACAGCTCTGCTGCTCACTGGCTGTGTAAATTTGGGGAGTCACCTGTCACCACCTTGCCTCATTTTCCTCTGCTGTAAATTACAGAGCGTGATAAAGCTGCCTGAAAGAATGGTTAAGACATTTAGATGAACTTATAGGTGTAATAGCTTTAGAACTCTGCCCAGCATATAGTAAACACTTAATTGAGTTCAGTATTATTATTACTATTGTTCCAATCATATAAATCATGTCCCTGTTCTATGTCTCAATTTTCTCATCCTTGAGCTGATTCCAGTCAGATTTACTATCAAAGAAAGCAAGAGACCCTAGGACAGAGCAGATTAAGAAATCCAATGGCTCCATCCTTTCCTTCATGACATGAGCACAGCTCCAAGGGCCCCCAGTGTTCAGGGCCAGTGGGGAGGAGGCTGGGGGTGTGATGGTCCTGTTCTCTTGGTGTATGTAGGTTACTGCCTCTGGGAAATAGGAAGACTTCCCACTTTAGCAACATCAGACTCCAGGTCGGCAAGCGCCTAGGCTGGCTGGCAGAGAGGCATGTGGGACTGCCTCATTAGAATGCAGCAGGTGTGCCCACCTCAGCTCCACAGATTCTGGTCACGGTCTCCAAGAGGCTAAAAATAGACTGTGTCAATTGCACACTCCCGTGCAGGCTCCAGAGTCACCTCTAGAGCTGAAGAAAGCTCTGTGTGTGCAGCTGACCCCAATATTGATTCCATTTAAATATATTAGGAGAGAAAACCTCCGAGCAGATCCAGGCACTGTGCACAGTCAAGGTCACAGGGCCTCCAGCACTCCTGAGCTATCATTCACCTCTTATTCCTACTTCCCTTTTCATGTGGTTCCTGGGGTTCCTTTCCCCAACAGCCAATTTATGAAGTGCCTACCATGTGCCGCCCATGGCATGAGGCTAAAAGATGAATAGATATAGGGTGGGGGCACTGACCTCAAAACTCACAGGTCATGAGGCAAAGAGGTGAGTGTGGGCCAGTCCCTGCTGGCCAGTGCTGCTGGCCTAGATCAGCCTCCTTCAGAATGAGGTTTATTCTGCCTGTGGGCTGATAGAGCACTCTCTTCCAGAAGGCTTCAAGGAGGGAAGAAATAGCGGCCTCTGATCTGGGGCATTCAGCTACCTCGGGCACTGCTTTTAATTCCACAAACACCTACTGACACCTTGCCAAAGTGAGGTGCTGTGCTGTGCAAAAGAAACAGAGATGCTCTGTTTCTTTCAGCCTTTTCCAAGGGCTGCTTTCTAGGCCCTGACTCCCTTAAAGCCCTACTAGAAGCTACAATAAGTTGTATTCTGTACAAGAAGTTCAAGAAACTTGTTGGAGGATGCAAAAGAGAGAGATTTCATTTCAGCTTGGAGAGTCAGGAAATACCGTGATAGCTGGCAGCAGGGAAAGGTGAAGGAGATTTTAGAATGGCTTTTGGAAGGGGGAGATGATATGAGGGTATTTAAAGGGAAGGAGATAGTCTCAGCAAAAGGTGAAGGGTGGGAAAGAGTGAGCTTTCTTGGGAGCAGCTTGACTGCAGTGGTGGGTGATTTGGGTGAAAGGAAATTATGGTCATGCTAAGGGGTGGTAATTACATACCAAGGCAATAGTGGGCTGTTGCCCTTTGTAGCCAAGAAGTTCTGTGCTTGAGCTCAGGTTTTGGACACTGAATGCCACAGCACCTTGTGGCTGGGCCAAGGAGGGGAACAGTAGAAGCACTAGGATTAGGGAGGCCAGGAATGAATTTAGGAAGCTATTTTCAAAGTCCAGTCAAAAAATAATGAAAAGTGAACTACTAGGGTGTTGGAGGGGCTGCTTAACAGAGAAATGCAGAAATAGTGTCTATAGGAGTTGGCAGCTGATGGAATGTGTGGGAGAAGAGAGAAAAGTTGGAATCAAAGATGACTTCCACATTTCAAGCCTGGGTGAGTAGGAAAGTAGTGGTGACATTAACAGAAATAAGCAAGTGAGAGGGAAGAGCAAGCTGGGGTGGGGGGAAATAGTGAATTTCAATGTGGATATGTGGAGTTTGAAATGTCATTGAGTCATATAAGAAAAGATGTCGGACTTCCGGGAAGATGGCGACCGGGTAGGCAGCAGAGAGAGAACCTCCCAGAGGATTACCACCCAAACAATGAAATATAGCAATATGAAGACAGAAATAAGGACTTCCGGGAAGAAGATGACCAGCCGAGAGAGCGAGTGTGGAAGGAAGAACGGCTTCAGCTCTTGAACCTGACAGAGAACGCACTACTGGGACAAACTGCACCAAACCGGGCAGCGCTCCGGGATCCCGCTCAGAACCCCACCCCCGCAGCCAGCGCTGCGTGAACTGGAGCAACAGCAACCGGCCGGCGGGATTTCTGAGTCGGGGAAAATCTCCATCCAGGGAAAAACATCTGAATGGCACTCCTGTCTGCACGATCACAGGGTGAGTTAAGTGCGCGCTCTAACTGGGTTTTCCTGAATCGGGAAGAAGCTCAGCCCAGCGAGAGACATCAAAGCAGCTTCAAGGACTGTGGGATCTCCCGGGTGGGAAGACCTACTTAGGCGCCCCAACGGGTTTTGTGAGGGGGGAAGGAGCTCCACCCAGGGAGGAACACCTGAGTGGCCTATCTGCAAGAATCCTGGGGTGGCAAGCTGTTTATTCGCCCCGCCCAGGTCTTGGGGTAGGGAGTAGAAGCGGAAATCTCAGCAGACAGCTTAAGGGACATTCTCC